>OZ026516.1:25541793-25683793 GCA_964019695.1 Loripinus fragilis
TTGGCAACACTTTACTTTAATCGCGTATGAATTTCAAGCTTTGCAGTATACACATATCAGCATGTAATTTTAACGCTTGACGTCGCTAAGTGGACGTACGCAGCAACTACGGAGTTCAAAAACACTGAAACATAGACAAAATGCATTCCAAACATCATACAAAATGAAAAAAGTTGATAGAGTGGCAATGCTTATTAATAGCTCATAAAACGCTGATAACGTAAAATTGACGTTAAGAAAATGAAAATAAGCTTTGGGGTTGAACAATGCACGCATGTTTTATTTTAATGCACAGAATATGTCAATGAAATAACAAAGAATCACACTAAAGCGGTTTCTGGTGAATTTTGCGTGATTTCTTTGTTCTTGTGAAAATTGATTTTCGGGGTTACTTGGCGTTTTGATAGCTGACGTCTGAAATTAGTTCATATTTTCAAATAATCTCGGTGCATCTTAGTCTACCTTTGTTCAACTTTACGCAATGGAAAGATAAGTGTACATCATATTCATTTACTACCAAAAAGATTGACACACAGTATGTGTCAGGTTTCTTAAGTAGTTTAGTATAGCTTTTCCCGTCACCTTCAAGAATCAGACGGAACGAGTATTCAACCAGACACTAAAGGCAGGGTATGTTGGTTTTGTCACTGGTACATATATACAATGCATAAGCAGCATTCTATAAAGTCTTACAAGCTTTCTCACAGAGGATAACCTGGGTAATTTGTTCAACACTGGTCTATGCAACAAAATGCCTTCCTTCTGAAACGTCAACAACATTGGCCAGAATATGGGGGAAGAGATCTACACTCATACACTGTTTAACAGATTGTGACACTACCAATGTACCAATATGTTAGTACCACGGAAAGGTTGTTCCTATCAAACTGATAGAGAACCCCTCCCCACTGTTTCATCTACATTCTACGCAGGGTAGGAAAACAAACAAAGAATTGCTCTAGGCACTCATCAGTGACAAGAAGCCCTACCATGTGCTATTTACATAAATGTGAATAAGCTGCAGTACAACATGTTTAAAAAGGACCAAATCCATACACATATCCTTACTATTTCAAATGGCATGAACATGAGTTTACTTCCACCTTGCCTTTCTGTCCTTGAGATGCACATACAGAGATTGAACTATCAATTCTTTCCCATGAAAACAAGTAAAGCTTTCCAGATATGGAAAAAATGTGTGGAAAATAAATGGGAAGGAAATCGAGTACCTCTGGGTTAAGGAAACCTTGAATGTACCCAACAAAAGAGCCACAGAATTATATTTCACATTTTGTGTGATATGGGGTTACCGTGTTCAAAACTTAACAACTCAAACCTTATAAAAGATAGAAACATACTATTTGCAGTTTCCAAAAGGTACATAAACATTCTTTAATACAAAATGAATTAGTAAGCACATTCACATTAAAAATAATAATATAGGAAAAATGAAAATCATGTAACATACATAAAACTTTGGGGTGTATATTTGTTTTCAAAGGTCCATATCTGTGATGCAAAAATAGCGTACTTAGATGATATAGCAAATTTGGAAATCTTACCTTATGGTTTTCACTTATCAGAAGTCATTTCATTTACTTAGATTATCAAATATGTTAATGGGTAATATATGTAATTGGCTGTTACAAGGTAATAGTGCCATTACCACAGTGCTAGCATAATGCAAAGTCCTTGCAAGAGGAATCTGATAGAGCATCAATAAGCTGTTTTGGAAAATTCATTAAACCCTTGGATAATATACGAAGAGTTGCTAGCCTGGCAAGAATATTTAACTTCTACCTGATGGGTTTCCTTTGTTATTTTAAGTTGTTACGCACATATTGCACTGTGTCTTGCAAACTTTCCATGTGTATTATGTTAAATATATTTGATGTCTCTTTAAAAAAAATAGGGTTTATGGTAGTTTAAGTTTTGAGTTACTTCCTCAGCAAATGAGCAAGAGTAAAAAGAAGTACATAGACCTGTGCAACCTCGCAAATTACTACAGGTAGGTCGTGTTGGAGACTTTATCTTGAACGTTTAATGGTATTCAAAGGGTAACGTATGTAACCTGGGCTGTTAAAATAGTGTAAGACACCATAATAAGGAGTCCCACTTTATTTGAATAGCAGCCATATAGATTTGCTATATTCACTGAGGGATGTAATACATGTATCGTCAAAAACCGCCATACTGATACTTGGAAATAACATATAAAACACTAAGCAACATATACAATGACAAAACTCAAGGCCTTTATAAAATGAATGCTAAAAATAAGTAACTGTGTTACAAGAAGTTCTTAAACCTGTGCCAGACTTCAAAATTAGCGTGAATATGTTATGTTAAGAGACATAATCAAGAAAATTTAATGTTATTTTGCGGGTAACTTACGTAACATGATGTTACACGCTAACGCTGCCACTCTCAGAGGGCTTACATATTTCATTTCGTGGCTTATATAATGTTTTATCAGGAAATTATAGTATACAAAATTCCCCCTGGGGGGAGGGGGTCTATAGTCAGTGCAAGTACTAGAAAATTTCATTTGACATTTTTGTGTGATATGGGGCTACCATGTTCAACATCTAATAAATCAAAAAGTATATAAGATTGAAACATAATACTAACAGTTTTGAAAAGGTAAATAAACATTTATAAATATACTACCAAATTAATGAACATAAACAGGTTTCAATAAAATTTAAGAAAAATTATTTGAGAATCATTTATCATTTAAAAGGGGGTTAAATGAAAAAATGTAACATCCACCAGATTGGGGATGACTATTTTTGTTTTCAACGGTCGATATCTGTGGCCCAGTAATAGCTTACTTAGAAGATGTAGGGTAACGTATGTAACAGGCTGTTACAGCTTAACGCTGTCATTGTCAGAGGGCTAACATGTTACAAAATCCTTGCTAGACATTGAGCTTTATTAAAAATATGGTCTACAAAATATACCCTGGGGGAGGTAAACCATATCTAGCCAGTGGCCTATGTTAGCCATCGCCAAAAACAACAGACACACAAGCTTCCCCAATTAAGTTCATTCAAGGGGAATAATTGACAGAGACACACCCTTTTGTCACGACATAAATGCCCATTAAGTGGTATGAAAAACATATCTAGTATAGGCCTTGAGCTGGCTATAGACCCCCCTCCCCCCAGGGGGAATTTTGTACACTATGATTTTCTAAAACTACATTATATAAGACATAAAATAAAAGATGTTAGCCCTCTGAGAGTGGCAGCGTTAACGTGTAACAGCACGTTATATACGTTACCCCCCAAAATAGCATTAAACGTCCCTGATAATGTCTCAACCCTGACATGTTAGTACATATTTGCATGCTGACACAGGTTTATGAGCTTCTTATAACACAGTTACATATTTTTAGTATTAATTTTATAAATGTCTTGAGTAATTACCGTTGTATACGTTACTTAGTGTTTCCTGCGTTATTTCCGGGTATCAGTATGGTATTTATTGACTATACGTGTATTACATCTGTCACAGAATTTAGTAAATCTATAAGGCTGCTACTTAAATGATTTAAAGTTCTTTAGTATGGTCGCTTACACTATTTTTCAGGTCCATGTTATGTATGTTACCTTCAAAATAGCATTAAACATTTAAGATAATGTCTCTAACAAGCCCTGTTTATACTTATTTGCATGCTTGCACAGGTTTATGTACTTCTTTTAACAAGGTTTACCTATTTTAAGTGTTCATTTAATAAATGCCTTGAGCTTTAACTGCTATGTATGTTACCAAATGATACATAAGTTATTCTGAGTATCTGTATAGCAGTTGTTGACTATACATGTATAAGTCTGTCAGAGAATTTAGAAAATTTATAAGGCTGAAATACATTGAAGTTCCTTATTAATTTATGGTGACTTAAACTAATAATATAATGTGATCTATCAACCTTCACTGTTTGCTCACATAAACAGTATAGATACCATGCATTCAAATCAGAAATTCTGAAAGACAGTCACTGTGAAACAGCTCAGTTCTGGGCAAGGTATATGGATATGTTTCAGATGGTGTTGACACTGATTAAGGCTACAAGGAAAACAACTTTGAATTGCATGTCATCTCTATCTGTATGCCTTTTTCTCAATGTTCATTGCAAACGATCACAACAACTATGCACAATATGTACCTATGTAACTGATTACACTCATAAATTTGATACACATCGCAGATGCAAAGAACTTCTCAAACAAAATGGGTTTAGTGTGTCACAACCATTGGTTCTTTGCTGGAGAAATACTTTTGACATAACTATCAGGCAAACAATAAAGAGGTATTTTAGGCTTCAGCAACTAGAACTACGCTTCGTACTACAGATGGAATGGTGTATTACTCATCACATCAGAGCTCAATATATTGAAACAACTCTTTAATGCACTGAAATGAAATATTCAATCTGCTCAGATGCAAAGTAGAATGAGTACAAGAGGCAGTTTCAGGCTTCATCAATCCTTTTAGTTCTAGTTTTGAAGACAATGAACTGTACTTTTTGTCTTTCGATGTACCTGCTAAGCCTGGCATAGCTAAGTAACTTATTGGGGCCAATGACATTGGCAGAAAGGCTGTTGCAGACTTCATTAAATCACTTTTAGCTAAAAAAAAATCTGTCTTACACACCCCCCATAAAATGCTACAAGCTAATAAAGTTTTGATGCTTGCGAGATCAAGCAAGAAGAAATTACCCAATTTACAAAATGTAAACAGTCAGATGAGAGCTTATAGGAGCGTCTTTGGTAAGCATGACCTTCTTTCTATTGGCCATAATGTTGACCTTGAGTTGACACTGCCGTCCCTTCTGGGACTTGTACCATGGTCACTGTCAACTCCTGATAGAATTTCCACCAAAAGTCCAAACTTCAGCATGGCTTGCAATCACAAGTTGAACCAACATTAGATTGGCCATGTAGTGATGCACATAACGTTGATGTTAATGCCGTAACTACAGAGCATAAAAGCTTTTCCTGTCACCTTCATGGATCTGATGGCACCAATATTCAACCAGGCACTAAAGGCGGGGCATGTTGATTTTGTCACAGATACATATATACAGTGTGTAAGCAGCAGTCTATAAAGTCTTACAAACATTTTCGCAGAGGATAACCTGGGTGTTTTGTTCAACAATGGTGTATGCAAGTAAATGTGCACCTTCTGAATGTCAACAGCATTGGCCAGAATATGGGGGAAGAGATCTACAGTAGTACACTGCTTAACAGATTGTGACTTTACCAATGTGCCGATGTGTTAGTACCACGGAAAGGTTATTCCTATCAAACTGATAGAGAACCCCCTCCACACTAGTTCATCAACATTCTAAGAAGGGTAAAAAAAAACAAATAAAAATTGCTCTAGGCACTCATCAGTGATATGAAGCCCTAATATGTGCTATTTATGTAATTGTGAATAAGCTGCAGTACGACATGTTTCTGAAAAAAGTACCAAAGCCATACACATATACTGACTATTTCAAATGGCATGAACATGAGCTCACCTCCACCCTGCTTTTCTGTCCTTAAGATGTGCATACATAGATTGAACTATCAAGTCTTTCCCATTAAAACAAATGAGGCTTTCCAGATGTGGACAAAATGTGTGGAAAATAAATGGGAAGGAAATCGAGTACCTCTGGGTGAAAGAAAACTTGATTGTACCCTAACCAAAGAGCCACAGAATAATATTTCACATTTTGTGTGATATGGGGTTACCATGTTCAAAACTCAACAACTCAAACCTTATAAAAGATAGAAACATAATATTTGTAGTTTCCAAAGGTACATAAACATTCTTTAATACAAAATGAGATAGTAAGCACATTCACATTAAAAAAATATCAAACTATATTAGTTTCATAAATTATTTATATAGGAATAATGAAACGAAGTAACAAACGTAACACTTTGGGGTGCATATTTGTTTTCAAAGGTCCATATCTGTGATGCAAAAATAGCTTACTTGGATGATATAGCCAATTTGGAAATCTTACCTTATGGTTTGCACTTTTCAGAAGTCATGTCATTTACTAAAATCATCAAAGATGTTGATGGGTAATATTATACAATTATTGACTTCAATGAGGTAGACATAAGGATTTATCTACCCGAAAAAGTGATAATTCACTGAGGCCGCTAGGCCGAGGTGAATATCACTTTTAAGGGTAGATAAATCCTTATGTCTACCGAAATTGAAGTCAATAACTGTTTTGTTATTTGACTTTTCATTTAAGATTGAAAATTTTGCTACTTTCACTTCTGTTGTTAAAGATGTTCAACCTTCTGTCTAAGAAATCTAAGGACTTTCTCACAAGTTTTAGCAACTTTTATTAAAATATTATAATTTAGTATTTTGCATTTTCAAATGTATATTAATTCTCTAAATGGGGAAAATAAAATGTTATCATAAAACTTTTTTACAGTTTGTCTATTCAAACAAAGGTAAATAAGTAAACAAAACAAAACAAAACTGTTGTAAAAATTCATGAAAGTCTTTAGTTTACCTGTTGGGATGTGAAACAGCAAATCATGTCAATTTCATGCAGCACATGCTAGTTTCACACTCAACATGCTATTTTTAGCTCTCTAGAGGGTAATATTGCAGAAGTGTCAAAAATATTAACTTCTGGGAACTAGTTCGAGCTGGTTTTCATGCAATATTAACTTGTGGACCGGCTTAGAACAGTTTCCAGGTAGACATAGAGATTTATGAAGACAAATTAAGCCAATCAAGGGACAGGATTCTCTGCAGGCATATAACAAATGTAATTGGCTGTTACAGGGTAATGATGCCATTAAACAGAGTGCTATCATATTGCAAAATCCTTGCAAGATAAATCTGATAGAGGAGTAATAAGTTGTATAGGAAAATTCTTTAAAACCCTTGGATAATATATGAAGATTTGCTCTAGAACTTCTTTGATCTTTTAAGTTGTTACTCGCACATTGCACTGAATGTTACAAACTTTCCATGAGTATTATGTCAACTATATTTGATGTCTCTATAAAAGAAAAGAGGGTTTATGTAGTTTATGTTTTGAGTTACTTCCTCAGCAAATGAGCCAGAGTAAAAAGAAGTACATGGACCTGTGCCAGCATGCAAATAAGTATAAGCAGGTCATGTTGGAGACCATATCTTGAATGTTTCATGGTATTCAGAGAGTAACGTATGTAACCTGGGCTGTAAAATATTGTAAGACACCATAATAAGGAACTTTAATTCATTTGAATAGCAGCCTTATACATTTACTATATTCACTGACCGATGTAATATATGTATAGTCAATAACTGCCATATTGATACTTGGAAATAACATATGAAACACTAAGTAACATATACAACGGCAAAAACTCAAGACATTTATAAAATAAATGCTAAAATTATGTAACTGTGCAATAAGAAGCTCTTAAACCTGTGCCAGACTTCAAAAAAAAGTGTGAATATGTCAGGTTGGAGACATTATCAGGAAAATTTAATGTTATTTTGCAGGTAACATACGTAACATGATGTTACCCGCTAACGCTGCCATTCTTAGAGGGCTAACATATTTCGTTTTGTGGCTTATATAATGTAGTATCTGGAAATCATAGTGTACAAAATTCCCCCTGGGGGGAAGTGGGGTCTATAGCCATTGCGAGGCCTGGAGAATTACATTTTACATTTTTCTGTGATATGGGGGTTACCATGTTTATCATCTAATAACTCAAAAAGTATATAAGATAGAAACGTAATGCTTGCAGTTTTGAAAAAGTAAATAAAAAAGCATTAATGTAATACCAAATTAATGAACATAGACTGGTTTCAATAAAATTTAAGACAAACTATATTAGATGCATTTATCATTTAAAAGGGGGTTCAATGAAAAAATGTAACATACACTACATCGGGGGTGACTATATTTGTTTTCAAATGTCATTATCTGTGGCCCAGTAATAGCTTATTTAGAAAATATAACCAATTTGGAAATCTTATCTTATCTTTTGCACTTTTCTGAAGTCTTAAAAAGAATTTTAATTATCAAATATTTTGTAGGGTAACGTATGTAACAGGCTGTTACAGCTTAACGCTGCCATTGTCAGAGGGTTAACATGTTGCAAAATCCTTGCAAGACATTGGGCTTCAAGAAAAATATGGTCTACAAAATTCCCTCTGGGGGGGGGGGAGGTAAACCATATCCAGCCAGTGGCCTAGTAATACAGTTGTATAAATGCTGCGAGCAGATTTTCGTTGTAAAGTTCATTAACGATTAAAGAGATACCGGTATAACTGACGCAGGAAGTTAGGGAAAGCAATCGTTCTTGCACTTGGCACACCGTCTTGGTATGATTAATATACTTACCAAATATAGTTAATATATCTCAAGGAGTATAAAGGTTATGGAATGAACAAACTTTCTAAAACCATAATCCCACCCGGCCAGTAGTGGTACAGCCAAGGAACATGGCCACAAACAGTTTTAACAGATGGCCAGACAGACGGACTAATGGACAGAAAGACAGATAGGCGCCTGGCTGATCGCTATTTCTCCGATCCGTGTTGGTTGGGGATAAAAATGTGAAAAAACTATAAGGTTTTCAATCCATTTTAGATGGAACGCACGTTACCAATACTTGCTGATTCACATCATTTTAGCCTTCGTCTCACTCAGTCTACCAAATTACAATGGGTCTTTTAATTGAACCATCTCCAAAACAAATCATATTTCTTTCAAATTTAAAAGGATACTATAATGTTCAGATATAGACAGAAGTGTGATTTTAAAGACTCTATTGTCATTTATGTTACATGTGTGTATGATATAGTATACTAAATATTGAAACTTTATATCAGATTTGATTTTGACATTATTGCCTATAAATGAAAAAATAATTGTTGGTCTCATATATTGTTGTTTATAAAGCGCTCAAATGAATGTTTGACCAGCACGTGAGATTTTGGTATTTATCACATATTAGCAAACATCTCGGATCCATTAATTGCTGATGCTGATGCAGTCGAACTCGCCAAATTAATTATAGTCTGAGTCTGCATCTATATATCCATACTTTGTGGATGCAGACAGCAAAGGCTCTGGTGAGTTTGAACTTTTACAAGGCTTGCCAGAGCCCTCATTTCTTGACACTGCAATGAGTACTAGCACCAAATCAAATGTGCTGGCTCATTTGATTTATTCTTTGTTACTAGTTATAACCTATTTAGCATGATATAAAATACAAATGATTGATAGGATGCAACTTCATAAAAATGATCATGTTCTTGTGTGGCATGCTTAGTACCAAATTGAATATAAAAACAAAATTACACTGTTAAGTCTTATTGACAGAAATAATTCAAATATAAAATCCCAATGAGCTGTTGAAGTCTTTTCATTTAGTCATGTCTATAATACAATACTAACAATGCAAGGGATCTTTTCTAAGCATTAATTTATCTCTTTTAAATATATGACTAAATTGAACATTTTGAACAAATGCTGCCTAGCTAGCTGTTTAAATGCTTCACAAAATTGTAGAAACAGGCAAAACAGATGATAAGTGTAATAATCTCCTGAAATATTCTTGCAATGCATGTTACTAAGATTCTTCATTTTCTTTCTTCGCCAAACTAGACATGCTTATTACTACCATAGGTAAAACACGTAGTATAACCATAGGGACAGGCATGTTGG
Organism: Loripinus fragilis; assembly: GCA_964019695.1. NCBI lineage: Eukaryota > Metazoa > Mollusca > Bivalvia > Lucinida > Lucinidae > Loripinus > Loripinus fragilis. The sequence goes on from OZ026516.1 coordinate 25,551,491, forward strand.
GTACCATATTTGAGATAGAAATTGTTATGATTAAAAAGAACTTCAGTTTTCATTGAAAGGACCAGGGACAACACTTATATAAATTCTACATTTCTCAATGTTAACCATGCCTGATATGACTTAAAATTTTACAAATTGCGAGCAAGCTTTCGTACTTCGTTTTTATTATAGTTGTTGTAATCAATAGGTGATAAGCTGTATATCTATTTGGTCTGCTCATGCATTTGTTAATATATCTTACTAAGCTACTGCATGTTTAAAACCCTGTTTCGTCTAAACTGAACTGTACAAATACAAGTGTCATAGATAAATAATATTATTCAAGTATTTAAGAAACAGGATTTGATTATTAAAATAAGTAGTGATGTTTACTTATTCGATAAAAGAAACCTTAATTGAAATAGCATTTCATGTGCTTGAGTTACAGTGTCTTCCTTTTCATCATCCGTGCTCTTGTCAGTGTTTAGTTTCACTTATATTTTTATGTTAAAAAAGACACGTTTCTCTATTTATCGAACCCTAAAATGGCAGTAATTTACGCCCATTAGGAGTTTAAACTCACATACTGCTATTTTCGCTTTATATTAATGTATTCAAAAGAAAGTAACATATGTAACAGTAATAATGTACCTAAATGAGTTAAAATTATACTGCTAGTCATTTGCACTCAATTACTAGATAATATTGATTTGTAAGAATAAGGAATAATTTTGATATTTACACTAAAGGAGTTCCTATTATTTTAGGGTAACATAGTAAACTCTGCAATTGCAGGGTAACATCCTAACCCATAAAGAGCTAAGATGCATTATTTTGTGGCTTATTTAATGTGGTTTTAGAAAATCGTAGTGTACAAAAGTACTACCTGGGGATATTTTGGCAGCACATGGTCTAGTGATTGCACTGGGCTAAATAGTAGTTCATTTTGAAATAAAGTAACGTATATAACTGCAAGCTAGTATGCATATGTTGTTTTAACGCATACTGGCAATTTGCGGCATTTACATCAGCGCTTTTAAGACAATCAGCATGTGGATAAATAGCAATTATGTATAGCTTTGTATTTGAACAGTAGGATTTAGAGATGTTTTATGGTAACGTAGTTAACATGGCTGTTACACGATAACGCCCCCACTGCCAGATGGCCCACATATGTCATTTTGTTTCTTATAAAACGTAGTTTTAGAAAATCATAGTTTTCTAAATTCTCCTGGTGGGTGGGAGGAGGGTCTATAAGCAGCTCATGCTCTATGAGTTTTGAACTATTTTAACATATTAAAAGATGATGACTTTTTGGACACATGCCCTTTGTTTTTTAAATAGGATCTTATATTTACTGAAAAAAATATTTGTCTTAAGTTCATAAAGTTCTCTTTAACACGGAAGCATTGTGATTTTGAGCCCAGGTGTTTATCGAGAAATTTAAATGTCCTAATGTTAATTATAAGATACATTACTATTTATATAAGCAATTCATTTCATACAGTGCTTGTATTTCCAGACTTTTAACTTGTACTTATCCATTACTAATGGCATAGTTTCATCTAAAATTTATGATAAACGTGACGATTTTAATTTTGAAATAGTTGATTTTCCATTTTTTAATGGACATGTTCCTCGCTCCAGTTTCTGTGGTGAATACATTTTGCAACTTATTCATTTAGCTAGAGTATATTTTAATGTTGATGACTTCCAAAAAACGAAACAATTTTTGACTTCTAAGTTATTTAAACAAGATTATTGATACCATAGACTTCGTAAAGTTTTTTCTATTTTTTTACAGAATCTCCAAGTTGATTGTTAAATACAATATTTGTATAAAAATTCATCTGCAACAAGGCATATCAGAACCTATAATTTATGGTAATCTAGTTTATAAATTTAAAAGAATGTTTGGAAAGCCTATTTAAGTGATCATTTTAAAAAGATAATTACACGTTATAATAGAGTGGGATACAACATAGAAATCATGCAACAGACTGCATGCATGGTTGTAAACCCAATCACTGCTTGTAGCTATGGTTACCTCTTTAATTGCACATTGGTGGATCAGGCCTAAGACTCAATGACGGCCCTGACGTAAAGCTTTAATCCGTTCGTTTGTACCTGATGCTTGTCCTTGGCTGGGCTCACAGTAGCTCAACTTGAGGTTTTAATGAATGGGTCTGCCTATTGATCTCACCACTCCTATATGAAAACAGGCTTATTTTTCCATCATATAAAGAAGCCATAAAAGTTAGATATTAAATGAAATGTAGTACATGTAAGTGCCAGTACATCTGTGATCTTATTCGTATTTTCAGGACTGTGTATTTCAAGTTGTACGCTCGCACATACAGTCACATGAACAAAACGTACAGATAGGTAGACAGACGGAATCAGGCAAAATGATGGTACTTGGTTGGCATGAAACACGTAAATAACCGATTATCCGTAGAACTATATAAGCAGCTTGGATTGCATCTTAAACTGCACTATTTGATGTTACAAAATAATCGTCTGCTGTAATCTCTAATAGGCCTTGAGCTGGCTTTAGACCCCCCTCCCCCCATGGGGAATATTGTACACTATGATTTTCTAAAACTACATTATATAAGACACAAAATAAAAGATATTAGCCCTCTGAGAGTGGCAGCGTCAACGTGTAACATCACGTTATATACGTTACCCCCGAAATAGCATTAAACGTCCTGATAATGTCTCAACCATGACATGTTCGTACATATTTGCATGCTGACACAGGTTTATGAACTTCTTATAAGACAGTTACATATTTTTAGCATTAACTTTACAAATATTTTGAGTTATTTCTGTTGTATACGTTACTTAGTGTTTCCAGCGTTATTTCTGAGTATCAGTATGGTATTAAATGACTATACGTGTATTACATCTGTCACAGAATATAGTAAATCTATAAGGCTGCTACTTAAATGATTTAAAGGTTCTATATTATGGTTGCTTACACTATTTTTCAGGCCCATGTTACGTATGTTACTCTCAAAATAGCATTAAACATTCAAGTTAATGTCTCTAACAATGTTAGTAAGGGTGAAAAGATCAGGAACCGATACAATCAATACCACACCTGACCTAATTTCCAATGGGAAAGTGACAAACTCACAGTTAGACACCACAAGCGAGAGCCAAGAGGTCAGCCCTTTCCCAGCAGGTGACAACAAAGCACATATAAACAGACACGCACAAAGACATAGCAAACACAAGACAGAACAAAAACATAAAAGATCCACAGAAGAAGTACCGCCTTGGAAGGGTCAGTAAAATATATTACTGGAGGGCTTAAACTAGTTTAACGGCGCCAACCTCACCCATAATTCAGATGTGGATCAAGACACATAAGTATTTGGTTTGCATGAAAGACCCCTAAGACTCAATCTGCATCTTTAGTAAATTAATTCTTGCTCCAAATAATTAAAATACAAAACAAAATACCCTCAAGATATAACAAGGAGTTAAAGCAAAGATAAGGACTCAACAGTAAATAAAACTGAATACCGGAGCAAAAGAAATCCAACAGATAAAACCTGGTGGGCCTGACAAACAGCCAAAGCATCAGGCCTACCATCTCATCAATAGATAAGTCTTTAAGTCGGAACCAACATAGAGTCTGGAGTCCGACCCACCGGCGTGCAATTAAAGAGGAAAGCAAAGTTGCCAACCATGATTGGGTTGACCACCAAGCATGCATTCTGTTGCGATAAGCCTTGTTTATACTTATTTGCATGTGGGCACAGGTTCATGTACTTCTTTTAACTAGGTTTACGTAATTTAAGTATTCATTTAATAAATGCCTTGAGCTTTAACTGTTATGTATGTTACCAAATGATACATAAGTTATTCTGAGTATCTGCACAGCGATTGTTGATTATACATGTATGAAGTCTGTCAGAAAATTTAGAAAATATATAAGGCTGAAATAAATTGAAGTTCCTCATTAATTTATGGTGATTTAAACTATTATTATAATGGGATCTATCAACCTTCGCTGTTTGCTAACTTAAACAGTAGATACCATGCATTCAAACCGGAAACTCAACTATGCATAACTCAATACTATCACTTATCTCGACCCGACAGCACGTTCCTGGTATTTTCCCGTATATATCATTGCAATTTCACAACGTTTATATTGACAACGTCTAAGTCAATAAAACTGATAACTTGTTACGAAAGACTGGTCCCGCTGATCAATTTTAGTGTATTTTACAACGCCTAAGTCGATTCCATTTCATAAGAAAACAACAGCCATGGTTGTCTTTTTTTTAACTTGCCTTTTTATCTGAATATGCCTCCTTTTTAATCCTTCATTTTCAACGTTAATTATCTCCATTAAAACCACCAATTGTTTAATCCTTAATAAACCTGTGTGACACATGCAGTTGTAAATTAGTGTGTTGCATAATTACATAACTGATAGCGGTCGGCGAATTCTATTGATCGATTGTGTACAACTTCAAAGCCGATGAAAATAAGCAATGACTGTAGGCTTGATAGAGTGGAACAAGGAATGCGAAGTCTTCAAAAACAAACAAGTGTCACGCATGAACAATTAAAAATACTACAATACAAGAGTGTGGACATTGAAGCTCGTAGTCGCCGGAGTAATTTATTAATTAGAGGTATTGCTGACAATTTAGGCGAAGATTGTGTCGCTGTTGTACACTCCTTTTTTTCGGAGGACTTGGATCTCGACCCAGAGAGCATATATATCCATCGAGCCCACCGGGTAGGCCGCCCCCAACACGTAGACCCAACCAACCGCTAAGGCACCGACCAATGATTGTTGCTCTGCGTGATTACCAGGATGTCGAGTTGATCCTAGCAAACGCCCACAAACTGAGAAACACGGGTTTTGGCATCAATCGAGATTTGCCGAAAGAAATACTCGATGCAAGAAAACCACTGTGGTCGAGGCTAAAACTTGAAAAACAGCAGAACCCAGGAGCGAAACTCAACATTGTATACCCAGCGAAGCTGTTGCGAGATGGTCAAGTGATAGCTGATGCATTCCCAGATTGGCACTATATATTACACAAAAGCAGAATGAACTTTGATGTCACCTGTACAGAAACCTCAGAGGATCAAGCTCAAAGGCACGACATGCAATCACAAGTTGTGCACCCAGATCCTGAAGATAACCAAGCGATTAATATGGAAACTATGCCGCTTTACCCTGAAGAAGTGGGATCTTCCGCATGCAGCTTTCCCGTACAACACAGTGGACAGGAACCGCCAAAAGAGTCACAAAGTAGCCCAAAACCCAACCGTAATGCTGATCGTGACATATCCTCGTTAGTTCAGCGTCCTTGGGTTAACAAAAGCAACAACGTGCCGCCACGTGCTAGTGGAACTGATTCTGCAAAGCCCAATTCCGAATCACTGGAACGCGTAGAACCGGTACCGTCGCGTGTACCAGCCTCTGGTCGAAGTGACTTTGTGCCTGAAGTAGCATCTAGAAAGGACAAAACCTAGGCCGGCGAGGGGGGAGCACGTGCTAGCAATAGTTATAAAAACATTTCACGTGCTGAACCCTTTATAAAAGTAGGCTCTTTGAACGTGTGTGGACTGAAGCAGCGTCTGAACTATCCCGAATTCTCAACCCTAGTAAAATCGTATGATATTTTTTGCATACAGGAGTCAAAACTAGATGATATTGACGTTGTGTCACTTGACGGTTATGCTTTTTTTCATCAAACTCGCAAACAAAAATACAAGCGTAAATCAGGTGGTATAGGTGTATTTGTAAAGGAATCTGTTTTCCGAAACTTTGAAATAGTTAATTCATCATCTGACTACATACTTTGGCTTAAAGTATCGTTCAAAGGTAAAGAACATGACAATGACTTTGTTTTCGGAGTTGTATATAAGCCGCCTGAGTCTTCAAGATTTTTGACGGACGATGAAACCCAATTATTTGAAGTAGAAATTACATCCATGTGCGTAGACTATAAGAATGTGTATCTAATAGGTGATATGAATGCACACACTGGTTATAAAGCTGACTTTATCGAGGCTGATCAATTTTTAGCAGATTACTTTGATTTTGATAGCAAACTTCTAAACTATTTCAATAAATCAGAAATGCTTGATAAATACCAAATGTCCCAAAACAGAGCAAATCAAGATAGCTCATTTAACTCAGAAGGTGGAAAACTTATTGAAATCTGTAAATCAAATAACCTTTTTATATTAAACAATAGATGCGGAAACGATAAAGGTATAGATAAATGCACTTTTAGGGGTACGACATTAATAGATTATGCAATTTCCAGCACAGCAGGCCTAAGTTATATCAAAAAATTTGAAGCTGAGGACACTGACATTCTTTTTTCTGATGGTCACTCTTTGCTTAGTATCTACCTGACATTACCTTGCCAACAGAAACAGACTGAAAATACACATATAGGTTCTAAAGCAGGTCCAAGACTTTGGGACGAAAGCAACACAGATACCTTCTTAAATAACATTGACGTGGGCAATATACATATCATTGAAGAAGCACTAGACACTATGCGCACAACTACAAATGCAATAACTACTGAAGATCTGAACTCCATTGTTGTACAAATATCAAATCTATTTACTAATGCAGCGCAAAAGTCATTCAAAACTAGTAGGGCATATCTACAGAAATCAAACCTTGACAAACCCTGGTTTGGTACTGAGTGTAAAAATGCCAGGGATGCATATCACAAGGCCAAATCTAGCCATCAAAAATCTCCTTCTGTAATGAACAAACAAGAATTACAAAATAAAAGTAGAAAATATAAAAGAACAATGAACAAACATATCCGTAAGCATAAATTTCAAACAAAACAGAAACTGCGAAAACTTAACAAACATAACCAAAAGAATTCTGGAAAATAATTAACAACTTAGAGAAAAAATCTGAAGATGCATCATTACCGATAAATCAATTTTACGAATACTTCAAAGAACTGAACGCACTCCCAGATACACATGAGAACATTGAACCAAACATTAATATTCATGACAATGATAAAATAATCAATTCACCAATCACTCGAGAGGAAATTACAAAATGCGCAAAACAACTAAAAAACAATAAAGCCTTTGGAAATGACAACATTTTAAACGAACATATCAAAACGACACTCGCATTAATGCTTCCAATATATGAAAAACTATTTAATCTGGTCTTTGACAGTGGATCCACCCCTTGCAGCTGGGTGGAAGGTGTTATTAGACCTATATACAAAAGATCAGGTGATAAACACAATCCAGACAACTATAGGCCAATTTCGATTCTTAGCTGCTTGGGAAAGTTGTTCACGTCGATCCTTAACTCAAGACTCACAAAATTTGTGGAAGAAAACGATATATTAGAAGAAAACCAAGCTGGTTTCAGGGCGGGTTACTCAACTTCTAGCCATATTTTTGTTGTTCATGCTCTTATAGAACTAATGAAATCTAGGAAAAGGAAACTGTTTTGTTGTTTTATCGATTTTTCTAAAGCTTTTGACTCCGTATGGAGAGCTGGTCTTTGGCAAAAACTTCTCAAATCAGGCATTGATGGTAAACTTTTCAGAACTATAAATAGTATGTATCAAAACATTAAATCTTGTGTACGCGTAAATGGCATCCACAGCCCCTTCTTCGCAAGTCTCTGTGGTGTGCGTCAAGGCGAGAATTTGTCCCCTCTCCTATTTGCTTTGTATTTGAATGATTTGGAACTTTATTTGACAGAAAATGGTTGTGAAGGCATTAGTGTTCAATATTCAGATGATGATATCTTTACATATTTCAAAATCTTGGTTCTACTTTATGCCGACGATACTGTCCTCTTTGCAGAAACAGAAACGGTCTTACAAAATAATCTCAATATCTTTAAAGCATATTGTGACACGTGGAAACTCAACATAAACTACAAGAAAACAAAAATTATGATATTTGGCATAAGAAATGTTAAAAAATTCAACTTTTACATTGATGGAAATTTACTAGAAATTGTTGATAATTTTAAATATCTAGGTGTGTACTTTTCAAAATCACGTAGTTTCCTTAAATCTAGAACACATGCAACCGAACAAGCATGGAAAGCTCTACATTCTGGGTATATACTGCATACGCAGCGATGATCGCAACTTCTGATAAGAATGCGCAGATTTATGAGCTTGTCTGCGTTCTTTCTCTCACATGCCTTAGGTATATTATTTAATGGCATTCTGCCATAACAGCGATCAGCACAGACGCCAACCAGACTGCGTGGATTCACAGGCTGATCTGCGTCGTTTACTTTTCGCATCCTCGAATATAAATTGTAGGTTGTTTTTTTTTTTGATTATATTTTACAGTTGATTTTTAAATGGCATTCTGTCAAAGCAGCGATCATCACAGACGGCCAACCAGACTGCGTGGATTCACAGCCTGATCAACGTCGATTACTAGTAGATACATGTACATTAGTCTAACAGGTTATAATCATGGTTGCTCATTTATACGGATAAAGTGTCCATATCGGACTCACATTAAATTATTAACTTCATGATATGAATTAGTCTGGTTATCTCGCTTCGTCTCTAGATATGCTTATTTTTAAAGAAAGAATACTTAGCATAAATTTTATAAAGGCATGTTTATCATTTTCGTGCCAAAACCACAACAACATACATTCGGAATTCTAGCGACTTAGAAAATAACCTGTTACATGTACAAGAAATTAATTAAATAAAATTTAATATTGAAAATTGTTTCTTACCTGCCAACAGAAGAAAAACACACACAATGATTCTATCCTAGGAGCTTCTGTTGAAATGGCTTTGCCTTACTGTTATATAGCCTCGGACATCGCGCATATGCGAGGCCTGTCACGAGTCTGACAGATTAATGTTTATTTATAGTTTCAAACTTACAGTCTTTTCGTATGCAGTTGTCCAAAAGCTGGTATATTTGTATAAATCAATCAAGGTTCACTAAGGTCATATAAGGTATACTGAAACTAAATGCGATGGGTTTTTTGCTTTATGATTTGCTTTATGATACGTGTATGTCACTCACTGTCTTTGTAGGCCTAAAACCGGCTATAGACCCCCTCCCCCCAGGGGGAATTTTGTATACTATGATTTTCTGAAACTACATTATATAACATACGAAATAAAAGATGTTAGCCCTCTGAGAGTGACAGCGTTAACGTGTAACATCACGTTATATACGTTACAACACCCCCCAAATAGCATTAAACGTCCCTGATAATGTTGCAACCATAACATGTCGTACATATTTGCATGCTTACACAGGTTTATGAACTTCTTATAACACAGTTACATATTTTTAGTATTAATTTTATAAACGTCATGAGTTATTACCATTGTATACGTTACTTAGTATTTCCTGCGTCATTTCCGAGTTTTAGTATGTTAGTTATTGACTATACGTGTTTTACATCTGTCACAGAATATAGCAAATCTGTCAGGCTGCTACTTAAATGATTTAAAGTTACTTATTATGTTCGCTTACACTATTTTTCAGGTCCATGTTACGTATGTTACACTCATAATAGCATTAAACATTCAAGCTAATGTCTTTAACAAGCCATGTTTACACTAATCGAAAGTTCTAACCGATCAGTCTAAAAATCGGTTTTCTAGAAAACTACATATTTTTGACAAGCAAAATGTTTAGCAAATAGTACGAAGGCAATCTTATATCGATTTTCATGTTTATTCTTGAAATAACATGTTCTCTCACCATTTCTAACCGGTTGGAGTGAATTTCATTAAAAAAAAACTCGATTATTGCCTGCTTTGAAAAAATGCAAGTGATCAGTTAGAACTTTCGATTAGTGTATACTTATTTGCATGCTGGCAAAGGTTTACTTCTTTTAACAAGGTTACCTATTTTAAGTATTCATTGAATAAATGCCTTGAGCTTTAACTGTTATATGTGTTACATAATGATACATAAGTTATTCAGAGTATCTGTATAGCAGTTATTGACTATACATGTATTAAGTCTGTCAGTGAGTTTAGAAAAATTTTAAGGCTGAAATAAATTGAAGATCCTTATTAATTTATGGTTATTTAAACTATTATTTTAGTGCGACCTATAAACCTTCGCTGTTTGCTCATATAAACAGTAGATACATTATATGCATCATGCATTCTAATGGGAAGTTCTGAAAGACACTCACTGTGAAACAGCTCAATTCTGGGCAAGGTATATAGATATAGTTCAGATGGTGTTGACACACAGGTTAGGGCTACAAGGAAAACTACTTTGAATTGCATGTCAGCTGTATCTATATGCCTTGTTCCCAATGTTCATTATACACGACCAGACCAACTACACACACTATGAACTTGTGTAACTGATTACACTCATAAATATGTCTGATGCACATCACAGATGCAAAGAACTTCTGGAACAAAATGGGTTTAATGTGTCACAATCATTGGTTCTTTGCTTAAGAAATGCTTTTGGCATAACTATCAGGCAAACAGCCAACCCCGTGCCAAGTCAAAGGAGGTATTATAGGCTTCAGCAGCTAGAACTAGGCTTCATACCACAAATGGAATGGTATATTACTCATCACATCAGAGCTCAATATGTTGAAACAACTCTTCAATGCACTGAAATGAAATATCCAATCTGCTCAGATGCAAAGTTGAGCGAGTACTAGAGGCAGTTTCTGGCTTCACCAATCCTTTTATTTCTTGTTTTGAAGACAATGAACTGTACTTTTTGTCTTTCAGAGTTCCTGCTAAGCCTGGCATAGCTAAGGATCTTATTGAGGCTGATGATATTGGCAGGAAGGCTGTTGCAGGCTTTATTGACTCACTTTTAGTTTATAATCTGTCTTTCACAACCCCATAAATACTACAAGCTAAAACAAACTTTTGAGGCTTGCGAGGTCAAGAAGAAATTGTCCAATTACAAAACGTTATCAGCCAGATGAGAGCTTAAAGGAACGTCTTTGGTCAGCATGGCCTTCTTTCTGTTAGACATAATGTTGACTTTGAGTTGACACTGCTGTTCCTTCTGGGACCTATACCATGGTCACTGTCAACTCCTGATAGAATTCCCATCAAAACTGAGAAGCCCAAACTCCTGACTGGCTTGCAATAACACATTGAACCTACATTAGATTGGCTATGTAGTGCTGCACATAACTTTGATGGTAATTCCATACTACAGAGCATAATATACTGAACTACTAAAGAAACCTGACACTTTTTACTTGCTTCAAACTCGTAAATAACAAATTATAGACCTAAGCCTTTATGTTTATTTTAATGACAAGACATTAGAAAGTATTCTTCGAAAAATATATTTATCAACTATAGAACATGACCTCACGACGTAAAAAATAACGTTTTATTACTTTTGCCTTGGTAGTGTATGTCTAAATATTTTTTTGAAAACTGTTTTCATGTATGCAAGGCCAATACCAGTACAGACAAAAGTGCATTTCAAAAATTTGCATTTTCATGCTGTGACGTATGATATGGAGGTTTTAATTTGTGCTTTTGACGTTATCTAATCGGAAGTTTTTTTTCCTTTGTTTAAGCAATTTTTAGAAACTGAAATGACTTGGAGTCAACCAATCATTGTAAGAGTATGCATTTCCAAAAATCAGAACTTGTGTCTCGCGTCACCTTAAAGGGTAAAAGCGGAATAAACCGAATTTAACGTCAATTCAGAAACAACATAAACTATAGATAGTAACCGTTTTTTCTTTGTCAACGTTTGTCGCTGTTTAATGTGTGCTATCTACCTTGTTATAGTGCCAATTGGCAACACTTTACTTTAATCGTGTATGAATTTCAAGCTTTGCAGTATACACATATCAGCATGTAATTTTAACGCTTGACGTCGCTAAATGGACGTAGGCAGCAACTACGGAGTTCAAAAACACTGAAACATAGTCAAAATGCATTCCAAACATCATACAAAATGAAAAAAGTTGATAAAGTGGCAATGCTTATTAATAGCTCATAAAACGCTGATAACAAAAAAATTGACGTTAAGAAAATGAAAATAAGCTTTTGGGTTGAACAATGCACGCATGTTTTATTTTAATGCCCAGAATATGTCAATGAAATAACAAAGAATCACACTAAAGCGGTTTCTGGTGAATTTTGCGTGATTTCTTTGTTCTTGTGAAAATTGATTTTCGGGGTTACTTGGCGTTTTGATAGCTGACGTCTGAAATTAGTTCATATTTTCAAATAATCTCGGTGCATCTTAGTCTACCTTTGTTCAACTTTACGCAATGGAAAGATAAGTGTACATCATATTCATTTACTACCAAAAAATTGACACACAGTATATGTCAGATTTCTTAAGTAGTTAAGTATAGCTTTTCCCGTAACATTCAAGGATCAGACGGAACGAGTATTCAACCAGACACTAAAGGCAGGGTATGTTGGTTTTGTCACTGGAACATATATACAATGCATAAGCAGCATTCTATAAAGTCTTACAAGCTTTCTCGCAGAGGATAACCTGGGTAATTTGTTCAACACTGGTCTATGCAACAAAATGTCAAACAACATTGGCCAGAATATGGGGGGAGAGATCTACACTCATACACTGTTTAACAGATTGTGACACTACCAATGTACCAATATGTTAGTACCATGGAAAGGTTGTTCCTATCAAACTGATAGAGAACCACTCCCCACTGTTTCATCTACATTCTAAGCAGGGTAGGAAAACAAACAAAGAATTGCTCTAGGCACTCATCAGTGACAAGAAGCCCTACCATGTGCTATTTACATAAATGTGAATAAGCTGCAGTACATGTTTAAAAAAGGACCAAAGCCATACACATATCCTTACTATTTCAAATGACATGAACATGAGTTTACTTCCACCTTGCCTTTCTGTCCTTGAGATGCACATACAGAGATTGAACTATCAATTTGTTCCCATGAAAACAAGTAAAGCTTTCCAGATATAGACAAAATGTGTGGAAAATAAATGGGAAGGAAATCGAGTACCTCTGGGTTAAGGAAACCTTGAATGTACCCAACAAAAGAGCCACAGAATTATATTTCACATTTTGTGTGATATGGGGTTACCATGTTCAAAACTTAACAACTCAAACCTTATAAAAGATAGAAACATACTATTTGCAGTTTCCAAAAGGTACATAAACATTCTTAAATACAAAATGAATAAGTAAGCACATTCACATTAAAAATAATAATATAGGAATAATGAAAATCATGTAACATGCATAACACTTTGGGGTGTATATTTGTTTTCAAAGGTCCATATCTGTGATGCAAAAATAGCATACTTAGATGATATAGCAAATTTGGAAATCTTACCTTATGGTTTTCACTTATCAGAAGTCATTTCATTTACTAAAATTATCAAAGATGTTAATGGGTAATATATGTAATTGGCTGTTACAAGGTAATAGTGCCATTACCACAGTGCTAGCATAATGCAAAGTCCTTGCAAGAGGAATCTGATAGAGCATCAATAGGCTGTTTTGGAAAATTCATTAAACCCTTGGATAATATACGAAGAGTTGCTAGCCTGGCAAGAATATTTAACTTCTACCTGATGGGTTTCCTTTGTTATTTTAAGTTCTTACGCACATATTGCACTGTGTCTTGCAAACTTTCCATGAGTATTATGTTAAATATATTTGATGTCTCTTTAAAAAAACTAGGGTTTATAGTAGTTTAAGTTTTGAGTTACTTCCTCAGCAAATGAGCAAGAGTAAAAAAAAGTACATAGACCTGTGCAAGTTTGCAAATTACTACAGGTAGGTCGTGTTGGAGACTTTATCTTGAACGTTTAATGGTATTCAAAGGGTAACGTATGTAACCTGGGCTGTTAAAATAGTGTAAGACACCATAATAAGGAGTCCCACTTTATTTGAATAGCAGCCATATAGATTTGCTATATTCACTGAGGGATGTAATACATGTATCGTCAATAACCGCCATACTGATACTTGGAAATAACATATGAAACACTAAGCAACATATACAATGACAAAACTCAAGGCCTTTATAAAATGAATGCTAAAAATAAGTAACTGTGTTACAAGAAGTTCTTAAACCTGTGGCAGACTTCAAAAAAAGCGTGAATATGTTATGTTAAGAGACATTATCAAGAAACTTTAATGTTATTTTGCGGGTAACTTACGTAACATGGTGTTACACGCTAACGCTGCCACTCTCAGAGGGCTTACATATTTCATTTCGTGGCTTATATAATGTTTTATCAGGAAATTATAGTATACAAAATTACCCCTCGGGGGAGGGGTCTATAGCCAGTGCAAGGACTAGAAAATTTCATTTGACATTTTTGTGTGATATGGGGCTACCATGTTCCACATCAAATAAATCAAAAAGTATATAAGATAGAAACATAATACTAACAAATTTGAAAAGGTAAATAAACATTCATTAATATACTACCAAATTAATGAACATAAACAGGTTTCAATAAAATTTAAGACAAATTATATGAGATTCATTTATCATTTAAAAGGGGGTCAAATGAAAAAAAAATGTAACATCCACCAGATTGGGGATGACTATTTTTGTTTGTCGATATCTGTGGCCCAGTTATAGCTTACTTAGAAGATGTAGGGTAACGTATGTAACAGGCTGTTACAGCTTAACGCTGCAATTGTCAGAGGGCTAACATGTTACAAAATCCTTGCTAGACATTGGGCTTCATGAAAAATATGGTCTACAAAATATACCCTGGGGGAGGTAAACCATATCCAGCCAGTGGCCTATGTTCGCCATCGCCGAAAACAACAGACACATAAGCTTCCCCAATTAAGCTCATTCAAGGGGAATAATTGACAGAGACACACCCTCACGACATAAATGCCCATTAAGTGGTATGAAAAACATATCTAGTAATACAGTTGTTTAAATGCTGAGAGCAAGATTTTCGTGGTAAAGTTCATTAACGATTAAAGAGATACCGGTATAACTGACACAGGAAGTTAGGGAAAGCAATCGTTCTTGCACTTGGCACACCGTCTTGGTATGATTAATATACTTACCAAATATAGTTAATATATCTCAAGGAGTATAAAGGTTATGGGATGAACAAACTTTCTAAAACCATAATTTCACCCGGCCAGTACTGGTACAGCCAAGGAACACGGCCACAAACAATTTTAACAGATGGCCAGACAGACGGACTAATGGACAGAAAGACAGATAGGCGCCTGGCTGATCGCTATTTCTCCGATCCGTGTTGGTTGGGGATAAAAATGTGAAAGAACTATAAGGTTTTCAATCCATTTTAGATGGAACGCACGTTACCAATACTTGCTGATTCACATCATTTTAAACTTCGTCTCACTCAGTCTACCAAATTACAATGGGTCTTTTAATTGAACCATCTCCAAAACAAATCATATTCCTTTCACATTTAAAAGGATACCATAATGTTCAGATATAGACAGAAGTGTGACTTTAAAGACTCTATTGTCATTTATGTTACATGTGTGTATAATATAGTATACTAAATATTGAAACTTTATATTAGATTTGATTTTGACATTATTGCCTATAGATGAAAAAATAATTGTTGATCTCATATATTGTAGTTTATAAAGCGCTGAAATGAATGTTTGACCAGCACGTGAGATTTTGGTACTTATCACATATTAGCAAACATCTCGGATCCATTAATTGCTGATGCTGATGCAGTCGAACTCGCCAAATTAATTATGGTCTGAGTCTGCATCTATATATCCATACTTTGTGGATGCAGACAGCAAAGGCTCTGGTGAGTCTGAACTTTTACAAGGCTTGCGGGAGCCCTCATTTCTCGACACTGCAATGAGTACTAGCACCAAATCATAAGTGCTGGCTCATTTGATTTATTCTTTGTCACTAGTTATAACCTATTTAGCATGATATGTAAAATCCAAATGATTGATAGGATGCAACTTCATAAAAATGATCATGTTCCCATGTGGCAAGCTTAGTACCAAATTGAATATAAAAACAAAATTACACTGTTAAGTCTTATTGACAGAAATAATTCAAATAAAAAATCCCAATGAGCTGTTGAAGTCTTTTCATATTTAGTCATGTCTATAATACAATACTAACAATGCAAGGGATCTTTTCTAAGCATTAATTTATCTCTTAAATATATGACTAAATTGAACATTTTGAACAAATGCTGCCTAGCTAGCTGTTTAAATGCTTCACAAAATTGTAAAAACAGGCAAAACAGATGATAAGTGTAATAATCTCCTGAAATATTCTTGTAATGCATGTTACCAAGATTCTTCATTTTCTTTCTTCGCCAAACTAGACATGCTTATTACTACCATAGGTAAAATACGTATTATAACCATAGGGACAGGCATGTTGGGTACCATATTTGAGATAGAAATTGTTATGATTAAAAAGAACTTCAGTTTTCATTGAAGGGAGCAGGGACAACACTTATATAAATTCTACATTTCTCAATGTTAACCGGGCCTGATATGACTTAAATTTTTACAAATTGCGAGCAAGCTTTCGTACTTCGTTTTTATTATAGTTGTTGTAATCAATAGGTGATAAGCTGCATATATATTTGGTTGGCTCATGCATATGTTAATATATCTTACTAAGCTACTGCATGTTTAAAATCCTGTTTCGTCTAAACTGAACTGTACATATACAAGTGTCATAGATAAATAATATTATTCAAGTAGTTAAGGAAACAGGATTTGATTATTAAAATAAGTAGTTTCTATAAGTGATGTTTACTTATTCGATAAAAGAAACCTTAATTGAAATAGAATTTCACGTGCTTGAGTTACAGTGTCTTCCTTTTCATCATCCGTGCTCTTGTCAGTGTTTAGTTTCACTTATATTTTTATGTAAAAAAAAGACACGTTTCTCTAATTATCGAACCCTAAAATGGCAGTAATTTACGCCCATTAGGAGTTTAGACTCATATACTGCTATTTTCGTTTTATATTAATGTATTCAAAAGAAAGTAACATATGTAACAGTATATAATGTACCTAAATGAGTTAAAATTATACTGCTAGTCGTTTGCATTCAATTACTAGATAATATTGATTTGTAAGAGTAAGGAATAATTGTGATATTTACACTAAAGGAGTTCCTATTATTTTAGGGTAACATAGTAAACTCTGCAATTGCAGGGTAACATTCTAACCCATAAAGAGCTAAGATGCATTATTTTGTGGCTTATATAATGTGGTTTTAGAAAATCGTAGTGTACAAAAGTCCTACTAGGGGATATTTTGGCAGCACATGGTCTAGTGATTGAACAGGGCTAAATAGTAGTTCATTTTGAAATAAAGTAACGTATATAACTGCAAGATAGTATGCATTTGTTGTTTTAGCGCATACTGGCAATTTTCCGCATTTACATCAGTGCTTTTAATACAATCAGCATGTGGATAAATAGCAATTATGTATAGCTTTGTATTTGAACAATAGGATTTAGAGATGTTTTATGGTAACGTAGTTAACATGGCTGTTACACGATAACGCCCCCACTGCCAGATGGCCCAAATATGTCATTTTGTTTCTTATAGAACGTTGTTTTAGAAAATCATAGTTTTCTAAATTCCCCTGGTGGGTGGGAGGAGGGTCTATAAGCAGCTCATGCTCTATGAGTTTTGAACTATTTTAACATATTAAAATATGATGACTTTTTGGACACATGCCCTTCGTTTTTTAAATAGGATCTTAACTTTACTGAAAAAAATATTTGTCTTAAGTTCATAAAGTTCTCTTTAACATGGAAGCATTGTGATTTTGGGCCCAGGTGTTTATCGAGAAATTTAAATGTCCTAATGTTAATTATAAGATACATTACTATTTATATAAGCAATCCATTTCATACAGTGCTTGTATTTCCAGACTTTGAACTTGTACTCATCCATTACTAATGGCATAGTTTCATCTAAAATTTATGATAAACGTGACGATTTTAATTTTGAAATAGTTGATTTTCCATTTTTTAATGGAGATGTTCCTCGCTCCAGTTTCTGTGGTGAATACATTTTGCAACTTATTCATTTAGCTTGAGTATATTCTAATGTTGATGACTTCAAAAAAACGAAACATTTTTGACTTCTAAGTTATTTAAACAAGATTATTGATACCATAGACTTCGTTAAGTTTTTTCTATTTTTTTACAGACACTCAGCAGTTAGGCACATCCGTCCGAACGAGATATAGTATGTGAATCCTAATATAATATCTAATTCGAAATAACATATCTGAATCGAGATATAACACACTATATTTCAATGTAGATATACTATCTCCTTCGAGATACATAACTCCATACATCCGGTTATCTATATTTCATTTGAAATATTATATCTAAAACACCATAGGCCTATACTTTTAGGAAATTTCAATTTGATTATATGCCTGATCTAAATATTATTAGACTTATTTTATCTTGAGTCGCTTAGCCGCTAGACTATAAGGAATATATAAATGACATAAATAAATACAATGTAACGATCCGTCGTCCCGAGAATCATTGTTCATCACGCGGCTTGCCGAGCGATGACAAATGAGTCGCAACACTGTGGTATTTTGACAAGTGTAGACTCAGACGAGCCTCCTTTTCAGCTTAGAAACTCCAAATAATATTCGATCAGTAGCCTTACAGTCAGGGAATATTCTAGCGACTAGCAAAAGCTCCGATCAGACTGCGCGTATGCACATGCTGGTATGAGCCTTTGCTGGTCGCACATATAAGCTTAAGGTTAGCCTACGACATGTTGGAAATCCCATGTTGCGGCTCAATTTAATGGTGACACAAAGAGATTCTTTTTCTTGCTCACCACCAAACACCTCATTTTTATTGGAAAAAAACGTGAAAAAGGCTTCCATAAAATCCTGAATACACTGAGACGCGACATAATAATCATGTGTGGCTGGTGACGTCATTTAACATTACAATGACGTCACGGATCAACGTGCGTTCGGCTACTCATCTGTAGCCTAACTTGTATCAATGTTCAATTTATTACATAAATAGCGAGTAGATGGATTGTTCGTTTTTGCTCAGCATTTTAATACCCTAATTGTCGAGAAAATTGTAATTAAAGGTTTTATAAATAGGCTTGGATCAGCCTTCTCTTGAATGATCATTCTGATCAGGTTTTACACTTTTCACTGACACATTGTCTTATTTTACACGCCTCTCATGGACTATTTAAGCAACTGGATGGGTAAGGTGGCGGCCAGTGCGTCTAAATAGTGCTAAACAGTGTCGCCACTGTGTGTGCGGTGCGTGCATGGGTGCGTGTGCGCGACATTTAAGTCATATAAGCCAGCACAGAAGATATGGTACTTATCGCTATGTGATCTGACAACGTTCTTTTTTTTTTCTTTTTTTTCTTTTTTTAGTCCTCAGCTTATTTTACAGAAGTCAAATGGTCAATTTCAAAGAAATCTATCATTTTTCAAGGTTCCAGAGGGGTCCAACATTTTCCAGGGGGGTCCAACTTTTTCCCAGGGGGGTCCAATTGCTTATTCACTATAGAAACCCATAAACTTGTGATTTTCCAGGGGGGTCCGGATCCCCTGTCCCCCCCTCTGGATCCGCACATGTAAGCTTTCACCTTTTGCGTATGCGAGCATCGAAGGCTCTGGCTAGTCCGTTCATACGCGCATACTCGCCTGAGCCTGCGCTGCTCACCAATGTTCGTCATCAAATGCAAGTTTAAAACTGATTGCCCCTTTCTAAGGTATGTTGTCTCAAACCTGGCGCCATATTACATACGAGGATCGTAACTGCTAATTGTGGGCATATCTTGAAATGATGTATCCGTTTACACTCCATCCGACTTGAGTTTCTACTGTACATGTATCAAGGTTTCCAACAACTTGACAAACAATGTGTCGGGTGGAATATTTGAACGTTACTTGCATTTGCTTCGACATTGGAGGACGATCCCACTTTCGACTCTAATCTGTGTAAAAGTTCCCCGGTGAACTTTCCCATGACGCTGGCTTTTTTGTAGTTATTCATTATTTCTATCAAATTCAAATTTGTGCTCTATGCGCAAATCGCCACGAGACTGCGCATGACGCAACAAAGACCACGTGTACGGATTGAGAAAAAACAATATTTCGATCGAAATATATCTGATATCTCGATTGAATTAATATATTTCGTTCTGGGTATATTACAAGTGGGGCATATCTCGATCGGCATATGATAATTAGGCATATCTAGATTGACATATTATATCTCATTCGAACGGATGTGCCTAACTGCTCAGAGTTGATTGTTAAATACAATATTTGTTTAAAAATTCAACTGCAACAAGGCATATCAGAACCTATAATTTATGGTAATTTAGTTTAAAGCCTATTTAAGTGATCAATTTAAAAAGATAATTACACGTTATAATAGAGTGGGATACAACATAGAAATCATGCAACAGACTGCATGCATGGTTGTAAACCCAATCACGGCTTGTAGCTATGGTTACCTCTTTAATTGCACATTGGTGGATCAGGCCTAAGACTCAATGACGGCCCTGACGTAAAGCTTTAATCCGTTTGTTGGTACCTGATGCTTGTCCTTGGCTAGGCTCACAGTAGCTCAACTTGAGGTTTTAATGAATGGGTCTGCCTATTGATCTCACCACTCCTATATGAAAACAGGCTTATTTTTCTATCATATAAAGAAGCCGTTAAAGTAAGATATTAAATGAAATGTAGTACATGTAAGTGCCAGTACATCTGTGATCTTATTCGTATTTTCAGGACTGTGTATTTCTAGTTGTACGCTCGCACATACAGTCACATGAACAAAACGTTCAGATAGGTACACAGACGGAATCAAGCAAAATGATTGTACTTGGTAGGCATGAAACACGTAAATAACCGATTATCCGTAGAACTATATAAGCAGCTTGGATTGCATTTTAACTGCACTATTTGATGTTACAAAATAATCGTCTGCTGTAATCTCTAATAGGCCTTGAGCTGGCTATAGACCCCCCACCCCCCAGGGGGAATATTGTACACTATGATTTTCTGAACTTACATTATATAAGACACAAAATAAAAGATGTTAGCCCTCTGAGAGTGGCAGCGTTAACGTGTAACATTACGTTATATACGTTACCCCCCGAAATAGCATTAAACGTCCTGATAATGTCTCAACCATGACATGTTCGTACATATTTGCATGCTGACACAGGTTTATGAACTTCTTATAAGACAGTTACATATTTTTAGCATTAACTTTACAAATATTTTGAGTTATTTCCGTTATATACGATACTTTGTGTTTCCACCATTATTTCCGAGTATCAGTATGGTATACGTGTATTACATCTGTCACAGAATATAGTAAATCTATAAGGCTGCTACTTAAATGATTTAAAAGTTCTATATTATGGTTGCTTACACTATTTTTTCAGGCCCATGTTACGTATGTTACTCTCAAAATAGCATTAAACATTCACGTTAATGTCTCTAACAAAGTAAGTAAGGGTGAAAAGATCAGAAACCGATACAATCAATACCACACCTGACCCAGGATACCAATGGGAAAGTGACAAACTCACAGTTAGACACCACAAACGAGAGCCAAGTGGTCAGCCCTTTCCCAGCAGGTGACCACAAAGCACATATAAACAGACACGCACAAAGACATAGCAAACACAAGACAGAACAAAAACATAAAAGATCCACGGAAGAAGTACCGCCTTGGAAGGGTCAGTAAAATATATTACTGGAGGGCTTAAACTAGTTTAACAGCGCCAACCTCACCCTTAATTCAGATGTGGATCGAGACACATAAGTATTTGGTTTGCATGAAAGACCCCTAAGACTCAATCTGCATCTTTAGTAAATTAATTCTTGCTCCAAATCATTAAAATACAAAGCAAAAGACCCTCAAGATATATCAAGGAGATAAAGCAAAGATAAGGACTCAACAGTAAATAAAACTGAATACCGGAGCAAAAGACATCCAACAGATAAACCCTGGTGGGCCTGACAAACAGCCAAAGCATCAGGCCTACCATCTCATCAATAGATAAGTCTTTAAGTCGGAACCAACATAGAGTCTGAAGTCCGACCCACCGGCGTGTAATTAATGAGGAAAGCAAAGTTGCCAACCATGATTGGGTTGACCACCAAGCTTGCATTCTGTTGCAATAAGCCTTGTTTATACTTATTTGCATGTGGGCACACGTTTATGTACTTCTTTTAACTAGGTTTACCTATTTTAAGTATTCATTTAATAAATGCCTTGAGCTTTAACTGTTATGTATGTTACCAAATGAGTATCTGCACAGCAATTGTTGATTATACATGTATGAAGTCTGTCAGAAAATTTAGAAAATATATAAGGCTGAAATAAATTGAAGTTCCTTATTAATTAATCGTGATTTAAAGTATTATTATAATGGGATCTATCAACCTTCGCTGTTTGCTAACATAAACAGTAGATACCATGCATTCAAACCGGAAGTGCTGAAAGACAGTCACTGTGAAACAGCTCAGTTCTGGGCCAGGTGTATGTACAGTTGACTCTCGTTAACTCGACTATGCATAACTCAATACTATCACTTATCTCGACCCGACAGCACGGTCCTGGTATTTTCCCGTATATATCATTGCAATTCCACAACGTTTATCTTGACAACCGCTAAGTCAATAAAACTGATAACTTGTTACAAAAGACTGGTCCCGCTGATCAATTTTAGTGTATTTTACAACGCCTAAGTCGATTGCATTTCATAAGAAAACAACAGCCATGGTTGTCTTTTTTTTTAACTTGCCTTTTTATCTGAATGTGCCTCCTTTTTAATCCTTCTTTTTCAACGTTAATTATCTCCATTAAAACCACCAATTGTTTAATCCTTAATCAACGTGTGTGAAACATGCAGTTGTAAATTAGTGTGTTGCATAATTACATAACTGATAGCGGTCGGCGAATTCTATTGATCGAATGTGTACAACTTCAAAGCCGGTGCATGTAACTCGAGACATGCTAGTGCCAGTATGAGCTAATGTGTCATATTTGAGCAATCCCGTCCGATGACTGCTCGTTTTTTTTAAAAAAAAGGCCAAAGTATAATTAAATTGTTTCTCAGGCCAATTTTTTTGTTTTGAAAAACAGATGCAGTGTTTTGTTTAGGCACTGGACATTTGTGCGTGTAACGCTTATTTCGGATATTGGTCAAGTCATGCCAAAAATAGATTGGGAAGGCAAGTGCACATTAAGCCGAAGAAAATTAAAACGTGCAGGTGCACTGTTGGAGCTTAAAATTATGACGTCGTACGAAAGGGTAAAATCTACGACCGCCGGACCAGTTACCGATACTTACTTTGAACTGAAAATGCTGTGTTTATTTTATTTTGTCTTGAAAAGTGAAAACAAAGGCCAAATATTGAGACTGCAGTGGTACATGAGAAACAATTCTATTTTTCCCTTTTATTTTTTATTTCAATTCCTAATGTCAATTGATTCTTGTGTCAATTCATCACGCAGTTCATTAATGTAATAGCTCCCAATAACGATCTATTAATGGATGAGTTGAACGTGAATTAATTTCGCCCTAAAATGGTGGCTATATGTCATGATTTGGTTTCCTTGAACTACTGATAACTCGACATATTTTGTCCAGTCCCTTGGAATTCGAGGTAACGGGAGTAGACTGTATATAATTCAGATGGTGTTGACACTGATTAGAGCTACAAGGAAAACAACTTTGAATTGCATGTCAGATCTATCTGTATGCCTTGTTCCCAATGTTCATTGCACACAATCACAACAACTACGCACAATATGTACCTGTGTAACTGATAACACTCATAAATTTGTCTGATACACATCGCAGATGCAAAGAATTTTTCGAACAAAATGGGTTTTTATTGTGTCACAATTATTGGTTCAAAGCTTTTGACATAACTATAAGGCAAACAATAAACCCAATGTCAAAGCAAAGGAGGTATTATAGGCTTCAGAAGCTAGAACTACGCTTCGTATTACAGATGGAATTGTGTATTACTCATCACACCAGAGATCAATATATTGAAACAACTCTTCAATGGACTAAAATGAAATATTCAATCTGCTCAGATGCCAAGTAGAACGAGTACTAGAGGCAGTTTTTGGCATCACCAATCCTTTTAGTTCTAGTTTTGATGACAATGAACTGTACTTTTTGTCTTTCGGTGTTCCTGCTAAGTCTGGTATGGCTAAGGATCTTATTGAGGCTGATGACATTGGCAGAAAAGCTGTTGCAGACTTCATTGACTCATTTTTAGTTGAAAATCTGTCTTTCACAACCCCATAAAATGCTACAAGCTAATAAAGTATTGAGTCTTGCGAGGTCAAGAAGAAATTGTCCAATTTACAAAACGTAATCAGCCAGATGAGAGCTTAAAGGAGCGTCTTTGGTCAGCATGACCTTCTTTCTATTGAACATAATGTTGACCTTGAGATTACACTGCCATTCCTTCTTGGACCTGTACCATGGCTACTGTCAACTCCTGATAGAATTTCCACCAAAACTGAAAAGTCCAAACTTCTGCATGGCTTGCAATCACACATTGATACAGCATTAGATTAGCCATGTAGTGCTGCACATAACTTTGATGGTAATGCCATACTACAGAGCATAATAGCTTTTCCTGTCACCTTCAAGGGTCTGATGGAACCAGTATTCAACCAGGTATTAAAGGCAGGGCGTGTTGGTTTTGTCACTGATACATACATACAACGTATAAGCAGCAGCCTATAAAGTCTTACAGACATTTTCACAGAGGATAACCTGGGTGTTTTGTTCAACACTGGTCTATGCAACAAAAGGTGCTCCTTCTGAACGTAACAACATTGGCCAGAAGATTGGGGAAGAGATCTACAGTCATATACTGTTTAACAGTTGTGGTACTATCGATGTGCCAATGTGTTAGTACCACGGAAAAGTTGTTCCTATCAAACTGATAGAGAACCCCTCCCCACTAGTTCATCTACATTCTAAGCAGGTTAGGAAACAGACAAAGAATTGCTCTAGGCACTCATCAGTGATATGAAGCCCTAACATATGCTATTTATGTAAATGTGAATTAGCTGCAGTATGACATGTTTCTGAAAATAAGTACCAAAACCATACACATATACTGACTGTTTCAAATGGCATGAACATGGGCGTACTTCCACCCTGCTTTTCTGTGCTTAAGATACGAAGATTGAACTATCAAGTATTTCCCATGAAAACATGTGAGGCTTTCCAGATACAGAAAAAATGTGTGGAAAATAAATGGGAAGGAAATCGAGTACATCTGGGTGAAAAAAAACTTGATTATACCCTAACAAAAGAGCCAAAGAAATATATTTCACATTTTGTGTGATATAGGATTACCATTTTCAAGACTCAACAAATTAAAATCTTATAAAAGATAGAATCATAATATTTGCAGTTTCCCAAAGGTACATAAACATTCTTTAATACAAAATGAATAAGTCAGCACATTCACGGTTAAAAAATCATTTATATAGAAATAATGAAAAAAATATAACATACTTAACACTTTGGGTTCATATTTGTTTTCAAAGGTCCATATCTGTGATGTAAAATTAGCTTACTTAGTTGATATAGCTAATTTGGAAATCTTACCCTATGGGTTGCATTTTTCAGAAGTCATGTAATTTACTAAAATTATCAAAGATGTTGATGAGTAATATATGTAATTAGCTGCTACAAGGTTATGGTGCCTGTACCAGAGTGATAGCCTATTGCAAAACCCTTGCAAGATGAATCTGATAGAGAATTAATATGCTGTATTGGAAAACTCTTTAGCCCCTTGGAACATATACGAAGAGTTGCTAGCTTGGCAAGAAACAGCTCTATAATTTCTACCTGATAGGTTTTCTTTGATCTTTTAAGTTGTTACTCACATATTGCACTGTATGTTACAAACTTTCCATAAGTTGTTTGTTAACTATATTTGATGTCTCTATAAAAGGAAAGAGGGTTTATGGTAGTTTATGTTTTGAGTTAATTCCTCAGCAAATGAGCAAGAGTAAAAAGAAGTACATAAACCTGTGTCTGCATGCAAATAAGTGCATGCAGGTCGTGTTGGAGACCTTATCTTGAACGTTTAGTGGTATTTGGAGAGTAACGTATGTAAACTGGGCTGTAAGGAACTTCAATCAGCCTTATAGATTTGCTATATTCACTGATGGATGTTATACACGTATATTCAATAACTGCCATACTGATGCTTGGAAATAACATATGAAACACTAAGTAACATATACAACCGCTAATACTTAAGACATTTATAAAATAAATGCTAAAATTATGTAACTGTATAATAAGAAGTTCTTAAACCTGTGCCAGCCTTCAAAAAATGTGAGTATGTCATGTCGGAGACATTATCAGGAAAATTTAACGTTATTTTGCGGGTAACGTACGTAACATGATGTTACACGCTAACGCTGCCACTCTCAGAGAGCTAACATATTTCATTTTGTGGCTTATATAATGTAGTATTTTCAAATCATAGTGTACAAAATTCCCCCTGGGGAGAAGGGGTACTTTAGCCAGCGCTAGGCCTAGAGAATTACATTTGACATTTTTGTGTGATATGGGGCTACTATGTTCAACATCTAATAGCTCAAAAAGTAAATAAGATAGAAACGTAATGCTTGCAGTTTTGAAAAGGTAAGTAAAATTTCTTTATTGTAATATCAAGTTAATGAGCATAAACTGGTTTAAATAAAATTAAAGACAAACTATATTAGATACATTTATCATTTAAAAGGGGGTTTAATGAAAAAATGTAACATACACTACATCAGGGGTGCCTATATTTATTTTCAAATGTCAATATCTGTGGCCCAGTAATAGCTTAGTTAGAAGATATAACCAATTTGGAAATCTTACCTTATCTTTTGCACTTTTCTGAAGTCTTAAAAAGAAAGTTAATTATCAAATATTTTAAAGAGTAACGTATATAACAGGCTGTTGCAGCTTAACGCTGCCATTGTCAGAGGGCTAACATGTTGCAAAATCCTTGCAAGACATTGGGTTACATGAAAAATATGGTCTTCAAAATTCCCCCTGGGGGGAGGTAAACCATATCCTGCCAGTGGCCTATAATGTACATTTTATAGCTGAGCAAATACTACGATATCTATCCCAGGTGTATTGCACTAACAGTACAAAAATGGGTTCTAAATGGGTATTTTCATTCCAGCAAAAACTAAGTCATTTATTTTTTACAAGATATCAGAGCAGTAAGATTGATATCATTCTCCCCAAAATTTAAATGTAGTTAGGGGTCTGCTATATCTATGCGCATGCAAATTTTCAGGGTGAAGAAACCTTCATGTAAAATATTAAAAACGAAAATCTGTGTTCCATTTGAGATGCAATACTACAGTAATTTTCATATTTAGAGTTTCATAGCATGAAAAAGGCAACACATGTTAATTTCAATGGCATATCTGACATTCCCAATGTCAAGCAACATTGAATAATATTTACTTACCATGTGAGTTTGTGTTTCCTGTCTGACTAACAGCTAAGGTCATATGAAAACATTGCCACAGCTTTTAGTCTCATACTACAAACTGGAGGAGACAGGATCGAACTTTAGACACAGTACAAGTAGTTTATCCACTAACTAGGGCGATACCTGTCGATTGAGCTAGCTAGAATTCAAACATACATACAAAGCTGTGGGTAGAGTCCGATTTTGACATCTGAAGGAACAAAGATTATACGGGACTTGAATTGTTGATCAAATTGTGGCAGTTATGTTTAGAAATACATACGACCAATGCTATCAAATACAATGGATATTTCTGGTGCATTTATCCCAATTAACTTAGCAAGTGCTACACCATAGACTCTCCTAATCTTTGATCCTTAAGAAATAGAAACCAGGCCATGCAATTATGATAATACAGTAGAACTTCAAGGGCTCATCATGGTGTCAATTACGTTACATTTTCAACTAAGCTAAAGAGCATTAATATTTTGTTAAATAGTATCATATTATATATTTTAGTTTAAGAACAATTTACTAACAATTTAAAAAGTGTAAATAGCTTGTTTCAATCACAAAGACTCTTAAAGACATATGCAGCTATTTCCAATGCGCACCTTTCCCTGCGTCTGCAAACGGGGAAAGTTGTCTGGGTCCTGTCTTTCGACCCTTAACGGATTCCGATCAACACAGCTTCCGATATTCTTATGTCATATCGGTGTTCCGCCATTTTCTTCACAAAATAAATAATTAATGTGTGTCTGAAATATCTATTGACATCTTTTCAAAACTGATCGTATCAGCACTAAAGACAGATAAATGTAGCTCAGTCGAAATCAAACGACATACACAATAACCCTGGTTACGAATACGATAGTGGCCTAGTCTCTACTATTTGTATGGTTACTTAGAGCGGCGCACGACCTGACCTCGTGGCCAAGTGGTTAGCGTGTCTGGCTACAAAGCCAGAGGACCAGGATCGATTCCCAGATGCGCACATATTTTCTATTTGTTTTTTCTTTCTTTTTTAACATTTTAGTGCTAAATTACTTCATATACTAGTAAAATGGCATCATCAAAACGACCGAAATGGTC
Source organism: Loripinus fragilis (assembly GCA_964019695.1). NCBI lineage: Eukaryota > Metazoa > Mollusca > Bivalvia > Lucinida > Lucinidae > Loripinus > Loripinus fragilis. The sequence goes on from OZ026516.1 coordinate 25,580,083, forward strand.
ATCCCTGAACTATTTATATTGAATTACGCATGAAACCTATGGGGATGGGGTTAAATTTGGCCCTCTAGAAAGAGAATTAGTTCGGTGACCCCAGATTTTTATTTTTTTTCTGAAAGGTATTATAATAGTCCATGAATTAAAAATAAATTTTCAAGATTTTCAACATCAATTTTTGGATACATGATTTATTCAAAAAACAAATTCCAATTTTCGACGAATTGCCAAAATATATCATGCAGTATCTTTTCACAGCATGGGATAACAAGTAAACATGCACATTTTCTTAAAAGTTTGAGGTCATGGGCAGTAATTTAAGTTAAAAGAAAGAAGCTGGCTGAAGATTACAACTGTTTTAGCTCGATAATTAGGACTAGTGTTATTATTTTATAATTCTAGAAAATTGGTCAAATGCTGAAAACTTCAAAATGAGATTCTGAAAAAATAAGCTCGGTGACATATCCTTTTTATTTCATAAATGGATAGCACATGCATAAAACAAACTGTATGCAAAGTATTGAAAATATTTCAATATGGGAAGTATTTAGTAGCATATGTCCTTAAGATTTTTATAAACTTTGGAGGAAAACGTTATGTAAGGTGATTTTTTTTCATTTTAAAATAAGCATGCAATCCTGTCTATATGCTTTAAATATGATAATGTATGCGTATTTTATTGATAAACAAGAGTGATAGGGGATATTAAACATTGTTTTTGGTGTAAAATATCAATTTGTTGTTTGATTGCAAGTATGTAATGTATGTTACAAAATTCAAGGCATTCTATATATTGCTTAATTACGTAAATGATACATCATAGGGTTTATATTTCATTTCAAAACTGATTATGTTGTGTTCAATTGAAATAAAAATATTAGTTTATATGAAATAGAATTAATTAGTTCATATAAAGAGGTAATGTCAAATTGTGAAAGCATATTTGCCTTTGTGGTATTTTTTAACTTTTGAAAATAACAAAATGTTTATACCAATTTGGCAAAATTTATAGAATTAAACCATACTAGCAAAAGAAAACCTAGCTATCAAGTGATAACTGATTAAGGACAAATTCCAATGTCCTGACAAAACTGTTAACGTAAGGTATATTATCATAAGATACATTATGTGTGTCCAAAATGTTATCAAAGTATAAAATTTAGTCTAAAATGGTAATAAAAAGTGAATTTAGTTTTTTGTAAAACTTATCTGAAGACTGATAATACTAAATGTATATAAAATAATGTAATAGATGTAACAGGGTGTAAAATCCAAATTGCCCACACGCATTTGGGAGTAAAATGTTATACAGGGCGAGTAAAAGTTTTGACAAGTTGTGTAGTATTTTTCTAATTTACAGCATCTCAGAGAAAGTCTGGGGACATGAAGGGCATGTAACTTATTTGGAAACTTTACACCCCTGGTTAATAGCTATTATTTCCCCTTTAATTGCACGACGGTGGGTCAGGCCTCAGACTTAATGACGGCCCTGAGGTAAAGTTTTAATAAGTTGTTTTGTGCCTGATGCTTGTCGTTGGCTGGACCCACCGTAGCTCAACTTGATGTTTTCTTTAGCTCTGACAATCTGTAAGTCATTATAATGCATTCAAAGTTTACTGTCGTGAGTTGGCTTCTGGTACCGTAAGTTTAACAGGTGACAGGGCCCAGGGCGACGACAGTAAACATTGGGGTAACAGTAGCCATTTTCTTTGTTTCATCATATAGACTGGTAGTTATTTTCCAGGAAACAGCTAGAAATCACTTTTGGGAGGCCGGAATGTTAATGCAAAGTTTTATGCTAGAAACTGTTCAGTAACCTATGCTGAACAATACCTGCCCTGTCTGCACTCCAGAAAATGGCCCTTATGCAAATTACAGAGGTCAAAGGTCACCAAGTGCATTTTTGCATTTGCATAATAGTGTGTTAATTTGAAAGGATAATTTCTCTATGATGATGCATTGCATTAGTTAGGAAGCCTCAATGCGAGCTAAACATTTTTTTGTGTTTTAACAACAACAGAATCTAGGGTGGAGATTTGGCGCCAGTAAAATGCAATAAGATCCCATGTAGCTTTGGCTGCTGTACGTTCTATGCAGATGGCTCTAATGCTGTTAATTTATTGTTTTATGCCCGTTCTAAAGGGTGGTAATGCTGTTGTTTATTAATTCATTGTTGTTGCCCCCATTGTTTGTTAGGGTTAAGTGTTATGTTTTTGTTTTACTTTGTGTCCTTTCTAGTTTTGCAATCATCTCGTTGGGGAAGAGAGAGCTGGTTTCTTTACATTTTGTTGTGTTCTGAATGTCAAGTCGCTGTTATCGTTCTTTGACTCTTCCTCAAAATGTCATGGATTGGTCTGTAGTTTGTGATTGTGGCATTTGTTGTTTGCCCATACGATAGAAAGCAACATCTCAGGATCCGGCTCTTTTTGTTTCAGATGCGACCAGCTCTGTCCAACAGCCTGTGTTGGCAGAACTTGTTTCCCAGACTTATCTTGCAAAGTATGCGAAGTCAATCAATGGGGTCCAAAGTGTGAATCAACCTGTAATGACCACTGTCAAGATGCAGCGAATACTTCTATATCAGTCTGTAATAGGGATGGAAACTGCTTGTTTGGCTGTGAGAGCACTTTCTGGGGCAATACCTGTTCCACTAATTGCTCGGAGAACTGCCTTGAGAAAGACTGTAACGCCAACACTGGTCACTGTGTACAGGGCTGTATCAAGACCTACTGGGGTGATGTTTGTGAAAACGACTGTAGTATGAAGTGTCTTGAGGCGGATTGTTACCGCTTTAACGCCACCTGTAGGTTGGGTTGTGTGAACGGTTACTATGGGATGAACTGTTCTATGAGCTGTTCTGAGAATTGTTTAAATGGCACATGCTTCAGAGAGAATGGAACATGTTTATTGGGATGTAAAGGTGATTATATTGGCGACCAAAGTAATGAACGTAAGTACACATTATAAACCCCAAAATAATTATAGGATACAGTAACACGACTAGTCTCCTTAATCTTTACATAAAAACAATAGACTAGCAAACCCTGGCTCAACTAGTGGCTAACTTAACTCTGGTAGTCTGTGCGTGTTCTTTGCTACATCACAATTAGTTAAAATCAATTGCGATGGTTTTTCTGTGATAATACATTATATAAGTGAGAACGCTTTAGGTATAAAGTTCAACAATTTACATTTTCACAGCGAGTCTTTAAATGAAACTTTACATTTTAGATATTGTTCATACCGTCGTGAATGGATCGATTTAATTCACGCCCCCATACGTGCCATTTTGGCTGACCAGCTTCATCGCCATTCAATAACGCCATTCAATAACGTTGTTTGTTTACTGACGTTTGCGTGACGTTGTAAACGTATCGCCATTGCGTTAAGTGGCAATTGGGCGTTTTGGCTAGTCCAAGTCATCCGTAATAGTAAATAAGTGTGCAAAGATCAGGAATCGAAACAATCAGGTACCACACCTGACCCAGGATACCAATGAGAAAGTGACAAACTTACAGTAAGACACCACAAACGAGGGCCAAGAGGTCAGCCCTTTCCCAGAAGGTGACAACAAGGCACATATAAACAGACGCGCACAAAGGCGTAGCAAACACAAGACAGAGAAACCATAAAATATCCACCAAGAAAAACCGCCTTGGAAAGGTCAGTAAAATATTGTACTGGATGACTTTAACCAGTTTAATGGTGCACCAACCTCACCTTTAGTTCAGATGTGGATCCAGACACATATATGTTTGGTTTGCATGAAAGACCCCTAACTCATCAATGCATCATTTCCTAGAACATATGAATCAAGATATTAAAAGGAGATAAAGCAAAGCTAAGGACTCAACAGTAAATAAAACTGAATACAAGAGCAAAAGAAATCCAACAGGTAAACCCAGTGGGCCCGGCAAACAGCCAAAGCATCAGGCCCCTACAATCTCATCAATAGATAAGTCTTTAAGTCGGAACTGTCATAGAGTCTGAAGTCCGACCCACCGATGTGCAATTAAAGAGGAAAGCAATGATGCCAATCCTAATTGTGTTGAGCACCAGGCATGCAGTCTGTTGCAATACATTAATGCTATAGCCAATCTTTTTATAATGGGAAAATATTTTAATGAATTGCGCTGAAAAATTATTAGAGTCAACAATCTTCTTCAATTTATACACCAAGTCACCATAGAATTCATGTTCCGAAAGTCCTTGGCGCAAGAGAGATTTAAGTCCAACTTGCAATTTAGGTATCATATCATAGTATCGTCTATAAAATTTAGAAACGGTTTTGCGAAGTTCATGATAGGGATAGCCTTGTTTAAGAAGTTTCTGAGTCAACAATTTATTGTGAGTGTTGAAGTCAGAAGTATAGCTGGATGCTTTAGGAAAACGAATGAATTTAGAGATATAGACTCCATCAGATGTAGAGCGAGGAACCTTACCATCCAAAAAGGGGAAATTGACAATGTCAAAATCAAAGTCGTCACGTTTATCATAAATTTTGGCAGAAACAATATCATTAGAAATAGACAAATGCAAGTCAAAAAATGCAGCTTCGGTATTAGAGGTATTAAGAGCTTTATTAAGTTGGAGCTCTGAAGGGTATATTTGACTTGCCATATTGTCATATATCTGATTTAGTTCAAAATATCCAGAAACCCAGCCGATTTATTTTAGGTACAAATTGAAAATTGAAACTTGACTGATAATATAAATGTAAATCATGTAATCATGAGCAGACCAAACTTTAATTCATTTTTTAAATAACAGGCACAGTAAACAACCATTCCACGGTGGTTATACTGTTTGATAGGTATACTTAATTAGACATAATTTGACCAGCTGATACGATTTTTGTTCTACGATGTCTGAAATTTATTCAGTGCTTCCGTCTACTTCCATTCTGTATATATGCGGCAAAGATGGCATCTTTACTGCTTCTTCTTTAGATATGTAACAAAATCGCATATGCTTGCCTAGCTCTCTAGCCGATTTAGATAGCAGGGTTCACTGTTGTCAAGTGATTGGAAGTTTGCTCTAATAAATGACTGAATGTGGACAATAAGATGTGTCAATCTTTCAACTTTGGCATCTTCGCTGAGTTCCTTGACTACTTAACTATTTTCTCCAACCCCAGCCTTTCAATCGATATCTTTCCAATAAACATTGAATCTATAAGGAAAGATAATTGCAGACGGATGATTACTATTCAACTAGAATATAGTGTATATAGATGATATGTATTGACGAATTTATTTAACAAGCTGAGGAAAAGAGATAACATGTTAGGCTTTTCCAAACACTTTATCGCTTTTCACATCAATTTTAATAAATTTGATAAGAGTGTGATTGTAACATTCTATATAGATATATGCTTGTACCAGTTTTTGTTGTCTTAACGTTTCAAAGTAAATGTAGCTGTGACAAAGTTTCAACATTTTGATAAATTAATAATTAGAAGTACACATATGTGCTCTGGGTTGTTTTCAAAAGAGGCATCTGTTTTTGTGCTGCTCCTCATCAAAGATCCAGGTTAAAACAAATATCTGCCATAACACTTGTGATAGTTCTAGTCTAATTGTTTTTTTGTTTTTTTCATTTTTTACCCCAAACTCCAAATTTTTCATTTCTTTTTATTCAAACTTTGCATTATGATTGTTTACATATTGAAGATGTGCACCTTCTATTCTGTGCACCTTTAATAAATATCATCTCATTTTTTACTGGTGTTGAACTTATACATTTTTTCCATCCGAAATGCTAAGTGGGTGCCTAATTTTTCTAATCTGTAACTCCAATAGTATTTATTCCTTTATATTCTAACTTTGAATCATGATTGTTCACATGTTGAACACGTGCATCCTATATTTATACCCCCGGTACGAAGTATATGGGTGGTATATAGTTTTTGCCTTTTCTGTAATTATGTTTGTCTGTCTGTTTGCTTGTTTGTTTGTCTGTCTGTAAACTTTTTTTCTTTCAAAGATTTCTCAGCAACTACTTGACTTAGGATTCTGAAATTTGGTACAGAGCTTGATGGTGAAGAGTTATATTGTGTAGCAAAAAAACAGCCGTATATTGCTTATTAGTCCCTTTATTTATTCATTTTTCTTTCTCTCCAATGAAAATTTCTGTCATAGATTTCTCGACTCCCATTGGAGCCAGTGTTTTCAAAATTTGTGTACACCTTCAGGTACGCAAAGTGTATTGTGTAGATGAAAATTAAGATCATAGTCCTCATTTTGTAATCTTTTTTCCATTTATCAATTTTCCTTCTGTAACTCTTATATAATACATCTGGGCATTATTTTCTGTCAAAGACTTCTCAGCAATTATTGGAGTTAGGACTCTGAAATTTGGTTCAACATTTGATAGTGATGAAATGTATTGTGTAAAAAAAATAGCAACATATTGCTTATCAGTCCCTTTATTTGTTCATTTTTCTTTCTCTCCAATGAAAATTATTTCTGTCACAGATTTCTTGGCTCCTATTAGAGCCAGTGTTATCAAATTTTGTGAAAACCTTCAGATAGTCAAAGTTTATTGCGTAAATGAAAATTAAGATGTTCATCCTCATTTTGCATTTTTCCAAAGTTTCAATTTTTACCTTCTGTCACTCCTATATAATACATATGGACAGTTACCTATCAAAGATTTCTCAACAACTACTTGTTTTAGAATTATTAAATCTTTAACAATTTTGTCTTCTCTCTGAAAGTGTTACAACGTCTGATTGCTACCGCTGGGGTATATTAGCTTTTTTTCACTTCTTGCTATATTTTGTGCACATTTGATAACATGTTTTTAGTGTTCACCTTCGACATTGTTACGTCTACACCACCAACTGTAGATTACATTGTGTAATTTGTGTGCAATATGTAGCTTAAACAGATTTACTTCCTATATATTTGAACTTTGAATATTGAAGATGTGCACCAGCGACGCAGGTCTAGAGCAGAGTTTGGTCTTGTTTAGTTTTATATTTGATAAAATACTTTTTTCAGTTACGACTACACCAGCACCTACCACAACACCAGCACCTACCACAACACCAGTACCTACCACAACAGTTGAAGGTGAGCCATGTAATGAATAATCTTCACCTTCACCTCATAACATTTTTGTAAACCGAGAAGACCCAGAGCAGGCAGTAAGTGATCAACTCTGTTTGCTTATGGAAATATGATAAGATATTATCCTACACTAGTGGACCTGACAAGTAATTTCTTTGTTCTATGTACAAATGTGACGGTATATTTATATAATTATTCATAGTGGGTGGAGCTTAGCATGAATATTCATGATGGAAAGTGTAAAAAAAGTAAGTAAAGGTGCAAAGATTAGGAATCGATACAATCAAGTACCACACCTGACCCAGGATACCCTTTATAGACCGATAGATTCTTCCATCTTGATTGATACAATATAATTTGATTATTTAATTTTACATTTATTGGGATCACAGGTTTGAAATTTCAAAATTGTATTGTTTTTCTGCACTCAAAGATTGTTTTTGTCTCAGCAAACAGTGAAAGTTATGAGGAACTGCAGTATTATTCACTGTTTTGCCATCTACCAGATTAAGATTTTTCAGCCAAAATTGTAAAGTTATTTTGTATGATACTTTAAATACTGCGCCTGTGTTATAACATAACTTATTTTTTTATAATTATTTCTATGCCCAAGCGCATACACTAAGAAAATTGTTATCCCTTATCAAAAGTTTAGTCCTACATCTTACCACATTTTTGTTTTAAGTATATGCACATTTTACATATTGATGAAGGGTAGCATTCGATATGTGATATGCATTTTGGCATCGTAAACTTTAGTTGATTTGTTTGTTTTTGTTTAATTTTTTTTAGAAAAAAAGTACAAATAGAATGTTGCTCTGTACTTTACCTGAGAGTTATGTCTCTAAATAAAGGATTCAAACCGAATTCCACTTATCCACGTACATTTTCCTGGAAATTCGAAATATATTAAAGAGGGAACATGAAGCCGTCCCATTGTAAATTTCATTCATTTATGCTCATAGGCATTTCTAGGTGTGTCCTTTATTTTTAGCTCACCTGAGCCATTGGCTCATGGTGAGCTATTGTGATCATTGGATGTCTGTCTTCAGTTGTATATATTCTGTCATCAACAATTGCTTTAAGAGACATCTTCTTCCAGACTACAGGCTGGATTTTGACCAAACTTGACCAGAATGTTTCTTATTTGCCCTCTTAAATAATGGTTCACGTCCGCTGCGTATCCAGATCACTAGGCTAAAACAGATTTTTAAAATGAAACCTTTAAAAATCTTCTTGTCTAAAACTACAAGGCCTAGAGCCTTGATATTTGGTATGTAGCATCACCAAGTGGACCTACAAGTTTGTAAAATTATACCCCTTGGACCAAAAATGGCCCCACCACGGGGGTCACATGTTTTACATGGGCTTAAATTGGGAAAGCATGAAAAAATCTTCTTGTCTGAAACCTTAAGGCCTAGAGCCTTGATATTTGGTAGGGAGCATCACCTAGTGAACCTCTGCTTTTGTTCAAATTATGGCACTGGGGGCAAAAATGGCTCCGCCCCAGGTGTCACATATTTTACATAGGCTTATATAGGGAAAACATGGAAAAATCTTCTTGGCTGGCACCATAAGGCCTAGTGCCTTGATATTTGGTATGTATTTTCACCAAATGGACCTCTACCAAGTTTGTTCAAATTATGCCCCTAGGGCAAAAAAATGGCCCCGCCCGAGGGTCGCATATTTTATATAGGCTTATATAGATGAAAACATAAAAAAAACTTCTTGTCTGAAACCATAAGGCATAGAGGCTTGATATTTGGTATGAAGCATCACATAGTAAACCTCTAGCAAGTTTATTCCAATTATATCCCTGGGGCCAAAAATGGCCCATCCACGGGGTCACATGTTCTACATAGGCCTATATAGGGAAAACATGTAAAATAAATTCTTCTTGTCAGAAACCTTAAGGCTTAGGGTATGTAGCATCACTTAGTGGACCTCTACAAAGTTGTTCAAATTATGCCAGGGGTCAAAAAATGGCCTATGCCCTAGGGTTATGTTTAACATAGGCTTAAATAGGGAAAAACATCGATAAATCTTCTTGTCTGAAACCACTTGGCTAAAGCCTTCATATTTGGTATGAAGCATCACCAATTCATCATCAACCAAGTTTGTCAAATTATTTCCCTTGGACAAAAAAAATCCCTCCCAGGTGGTCACATGTTTAACATAGGCCTATATTGGGAAACACATGAAAAATCTTCTTGTCTGAAACCAAAAGGCTTAAAGCATTGATATTGGTATGTAGCATCCTAGTGGACCTCTTATTTTGATTACATTTCATGATTTTTTTCTCATTTTTGAGGGGTGTTGAACGCAGACATTTTTCCATCCAAAATGCTAAGGGTGCCTTGTTTTTGTAATCTGTATCTCTAACAGTATTCATACATTTATATTCAAATCCAAACTTTGTATGATGGTTGTTTACACATTGAAGATGTGCACCTTCTTTTTAGTGCACATTTTTTTCTCATTTTTGACGGGTGTTGAACTTAGACATTTATTTGTCCGAAATGCTTAAGGGGTGCCTAGTTTGTGTAATCTGTAACTCTAATAGTATTCAATCCTTTATATTTACATTTTAGAAGCAATTCTTTAATGTTGTTTGACCGCTGCCAAGCTCACTTCCATGTGCAAGACGCTTCGAACATCGAACTCATTCGTCAGAAGTGATAATGGTGTTGTGATTGATAGCGAGCAACACCTGAGTCGCACATGCAAAACAAGCCTCTTGTTTGCTCCATTGGCTGTTCGTGTTCAAGTGGGCTGTTCTGCTTTACCATTTTATGCTCCGACTAAACCGTTAATACGATTACATTTTAAATACAAAAGTGTTTTAACTCCTGAATTAAAAATATTTTTTTTATATTTAAGATATTTATAATAAAATGTAAATATAAGCAATAAATTCAATTTTGGGAATGTTCATGGAATCATGAATACTTGGTGCCTCTTGCAAAGTTAACATGAGTCCCTTCGGGCATCAATTACTTTGCAAGCCACCCGAAGTATTCATGATTTCATGAACACTCCAAAAGTTGAATTCATTTCTTAAATATTCAATCTTGCAAAATGATTTTTCACACATCATAGATGTACACCTCCTATTTTATGCACATTTCACAAATATTTTTTTCATTTTGCGGGATTTGAACTAAACATATTTTTCGTTCAAAATGCTTAGATTATGTGTAATGTGTAACTTAAACAGTTTTCATTCCTTAATATTTAAACTTTGCATAATCATTGTTCATACGTTGAACATGTGAACCTCCTTTTTTGTGGACATTTGATAAATATTTTCTTATTGTAGGGCTGTTGAACTTAGACATTTTGCCATCTGAAATACTTAGGGGGGTTATGGTTTGTGCAATCTGTAACTCAGGTAGTTTTTCATTCCTTTATATTCATACTTTGTATTATGATTGTTCACACAATGAACATGTGCAGCTTATCTTTTGTGCTCATTTGATAATATATTTTTGAGGGTTGAACTTAGACTTTGTTACTTCTACACAACCTGCTGTAGATTACATTGTGTTATTTGTGTGTAATCTGTAGCTTAAACAAATTTCATTTCTGAGTATTTGAACTGTGCATATTGATTGTTCACACATTGAAAATGTGCACCAGCGACGCAGGTCCAGACCAGAGTCTGATATCTTCAACATGTACCTATTCAGTGTCACCGAACAGAAACCAACTGACCTCAAATTATAGATGTTGTGGTAGTTTGATTTAAGAATTTATCAAATTTTAACATGCCTGAGGTCCTAAAATTTACCCCACCCACATTCGTATTTACACAATTTTAATAGAAAACATAAAATATTAGCCTGATCATGCTTTAACAGTTGTGCATACACAAACCAACCCTCAGACTTATTAAGTTCCTTGATTAAAATGCACAATTTTGTTTGATTCGGGTGTATTTGAAAATTTGTAGAATGTTGGGGTTTTTTGTTGCTAAGCAACGCATCCAATCAATGTCCACGTAAACATTAACAAACCAAGTGTAATGAAAAGACAAAATGATATATGTTATTCAAATAAATGTCAAATATGTCTTTCACAAAAACTATCAATCACACAAGCTTTTTAAAGACATACTATATATTCCTGGTGGCTGAGATCGTGAACGCATTGATCTGACTGACGATCTTCAGTTGCCTAGCAATCATAATAGAAGCTTCACTAGGGTTATGCGTTAGGGTTAAACATCTATGACATGTTATACTTATGGAACACAATCACTTTTTTGTCTACAATACCAAACTAAAATGTTATGAGGTAGGGCTCAGTTATTTTTACTAACCCTCGTAGATAAGGCAGTACTTAGTGCACACGCTTTTGCTTTTGCTTTTAACTGACAACATTCCTTCTTGAATCAGCAGAAGGAGGAGAATGACTTTAAAAAATATTTCATGATTTGTCTCGGCGAACTCTCAACCCCAGTATCAGCAATAGAACTCACTACTGATTGTGCTGCCGGGCCAAGTCATTTTGCGGTTCCTATTTTATTTAAATGGACCGTGAATCCATTAATTCAGTGTTTGCTCTATTTGATTGCTTTGAAGCCATACTATATGAATTGTTGATTACTAGGCTCATAGACCTTGTCTATCAGTCAGATGCGTATGGAACCCCATGGATTTTGGTAAAAGGGGAAACTTGCATTTATTTAAGGGGAACAGAGGAAAAATGCCAAATTTTGAGGGGAACAAAGACACTTTTCAGGAACAGGGAACATAAGAAAACAAATTTTTGATTTTTTTTTGGGGGGGGGAGGGAACAAGCCAATTTATTTCATAGGAACAAGGGAACAGGTATCCCAACCCCCCCCCCCCCCCCCCAGGGAGGGCTTGGCGTATCACTGAAGTAACATTGTACCGCCAAAGTAATGGCATACCATATTACTCGAAATTCAGCATTGTAATACACAGCAATGATGTTCGAAGAAATGCTAGTGCAGTACAAGTTATTTGTGTTGAGAAGTGACGCAAGTAGATTATTACTAGCCATTATCTCTGAAATAAGAGGTAATTTTGTCAAAGTAGGAAAATAAATGTCACCTTTTCATCCCCAACATGATTGTCAAGCAACTGTATAATGGGAATTGGCTGATTTGTAGATTTCCATATGATGCTCTGATACTGAGATCTTTTGACACTCTGAAGAAGAGAAATTTTAGTTGGAGGTAGCTTATTGGGCTCTGCCTTTACCTAGGAAATGTCCACCATCTTAACCGAGTAGGATTGTCAATGGATGCTCCTTGCTGATAAAGCATATTATATTGTTTGAGAGCATTCTAAGTCCTGGTTTCCAGTGGGACATGACCAAGTTTCCTGAAAGCTTCGTGAACAGGGGAATCTGCGATACTGAAAGCTTTCCAAACATAATATTTTACCTAACCTGACATTATTCCAGTAGCAGCAGCAACATCTGCTAACAAAAGTGAAGGAAAACTTGGCTGGCTTCGGCTGATCTAGACCTTAAACTGTAGTAATCACATCCATAACTTTACCGGGCCGCGTAGCGCAGTCGGTAACGTGTCTGGCTACAGATGCGTGTCTGACTGCAGATCCAGGGGTCGCGAGTTCGATCCCGGCTCGGTCCTATACTTTCGTGGAGATTGATCATGAAATAATTTCTACGGTCATTCTCCTCCCTTCCGCTGATTCATTCAAGAAGGGTTGTTGTCGGTTACAAGCGAAAGTATGTGCACAAATAACTGGTTAACCGCTTGTTCAAGTCTGCCCAGGAAAAAGTGTGGTTAAGCGAACTGACCGTCCCGCAATGACCATAGCTGTTGACTTGGGACGTAAAGCAACAAAAACAAACAAAAACAAACAAAAAACATCCATAACTTTAATCCTGACTGTTTCGCTTGCTAAGTATATTTCATCCTGACCTTTGACAATAAAGAGAATATAGGCAAACCAAAACGCTTTTTCTGATACACACCATACGCAATTATTGTTCTAACTATGAACACCTCCATCAAAAAATGATAGAAGTTTGTGTTACAAGTTGTTTCAAGTATACTTGACCTTGACATTTGACTCCAAAATTGTATCAGTAATTTGAAAAACTTCGTTTTCATCTAAACACCATCAGCAATCAGTGTGCGACCACAGGTGGAGTATGCCTCAACCATTTGGAGTCCTTATACCAAACAAATTACTCAAAAGATTGAAATGATCCAAAGACGAGCTGCCAGATTGGTCAAAAACAACTACATCACATAAGACAGTGTCTCAACAATGCTTGATAATCCTGGTTGGCGATCCCTTAAAAAAACCGACGCATTGATTCCCACCTGTATAATTATGTCCCACCGAATTATTTATGGTTTTGTAGCCATACTTATACCAAAATATTTTGAGAACACCAGTGATTTACCCGGCACATGCATTCTCTCTCCTACAGTGAGCCACTTTTGTTACGCACCACTTATAAAATGTAAAATAATTCAAAAAAGAAATAGGATATTTTTTACTGAGACTACCAGCGTAAAGCGCATCTATAGTTGCATTAGCCATTGAAATTTAATTGTGATCAGATCAGAAACAAATGAGAAAATGGAGCTTGAAGGGCACTACCCTCAAAACACCATTTCGCATTGCATTATTTCGAATGAAACTCAGATCACATTGCACTTTTTTCAGGGTCGAATTTCTGCTATGCCAGAGACAAGAACCGATTTATTCTTGGCAATATCAATGACTGGAATGTGTTTGTTAACTTTATAATTTTTTTAACGTTTTACTAGTTTGGTTCCCAGCTGGCCGAGGTTTGAAAAAAGTTGATTTTAGTACTTTTTTAAAGTTAGATAAAGTTTCGTATATGATTCTTAGTAAACCAGTTATCAAAACACTTCTTTTATAATTTCATTTTAAACAACCATGTATGCGCCATTTATTTTCGTAACCTAATTAATGGATTTATTGGCGTCACGGTGTTGACGTTAGCGATGACGTCACTACTACCAAGGCTATAAGACGTGTCAATGATAAGATGTTTTAGTGTTTTGATACTTCTATGTCAACAAGTGACTCATAACAAGACAATTTACGAAGGAAAATCTGTTTGATTATTGTAACTGACGTTAATATGACGTCAAAACGAGCATTTCTTCAAACAGTAACAGTGTAAGTGATTTCAACGACCGAAAAAGGGGGTTTACTTGAATAAAATAATTGTTTTTTTGGTGTTTTACTGTCACAACGATCACCATGAATAATGCCTAGCGCAAAACGCAAATATAAAATAAAGACATTCAGATTGTACGTGCAGTCGTGCACTTTTGTCAAAATTGTCTTTGGCGTAGCAGAATGATTCATATGAGTGATTCCGATATTTTTTTTCGATGTCATCAAACAGATAAAATGTCAATAAGTAAATTATCATAGAGAATGTTCGATTCCAGCATTTTTGTGAAAAAATGTGGGGCCTGAAAAAGTGGTGCGTAACTAAAGTGGCTCACTGTATAGACAGATCCACACCCATGCAGCTTACTTCCAGCAGTCGTTTTACCCAGCAACAATAGTTCTATGGAATAAATTCCCCTGAGAGATTGTTCTCAAAGAAGGAGTCCGAAAGATCAACCATCATTCCCCTTAATTTTTTTAAACACTGTATTTGATCTGTTCTAAAACCTCACCCTGCACTAAAACTATGAACTTTTATTCTTTCTATACTATTTTACTTTAACACTGGCTAGAATCTATAGTACTACTAGCTTTTATTCTTGCACTGACAGCGCAACTGCACATAACCCTCGAGAGAGGGTGCTGCATGATGTAAAGATAGATAGTGTGCTAAATACGAACACCTACAGGCAAAAATCAAGAAAGCAGTTTGAAGGGTAGCTATATCCCCAACCGCAGAATGACACAGTGATTGGACCTCTGGTTGTCGGAGCAACCGAGCGATTAGTGCTCCCATCTGTGGTTGACAACGTCCAGGGTTCGATTACTGCTTCACCTATACAACACATTATAGCACTCAGCCTTTAAACCATTCCTTCATTGTCATACCATTACTAAAATACTGTTGAAAAGGATATGAAATACCAAGGCATCCATCCATTTCTTTGTTTGCTGAGGGGAAAAGTCATTAGACCCATGACTGGTACCTTGAATGGCCATGGGCATGTGTTCTGCGCATTTTCTTTAACTATGGCTAATATGTTACCATAGTTAATTGAATATCCTACAAGGCTTGGCATAAAGTTATGACATTGACTTTGAGCCCGCACAACAGAGACATGTAGTCTATACATCTTCTCACTGGCGAAACCATTTTAGCCAATTTAAAAAAACATAATGCAACTCATTAAGTGGTAAAGATATTATGCGAACATGAAATCAAATGTTCAAATTATTGACCCTCAACAGTGACCTTGATCTTGAGTTGGCATGGTTGAAACATATGATTTTCATGCAGTCTCAATCAGGTGTATATTTTATTAAAGTTATAAAACCATTCTGACATAAAGGCAGGACTTCAATTGTTCAAACGCGTGACCTTAAATTGTGGCATAGAGCTTTAGCCACAGTGTTGTCATAAAATTATCATATCCTCTCCCTGGACTGGATATTTCACCAGCATTTTATGAAATCATTCCAGGGGTAAAGAGGATAGGGTGAGGCCATTGAAGTAACAGTTAAAACTATTGATCACTACTGGTGACCATGACATTGTAGTCATTGTTGGGTTACACGCTTCGCACATCATCTAACTTTCACAAATATTCGACCAAATTAATTATGGGGCGGACATGAATTCAATGTTCAATCACATTACCTTCAACTGTGACCTTGATCTTGAGTCTGAAGGGTTGAGCTATGTGTTTAGCACACCCGTGCAATGAGGTCAAAGTAGTAATGGGGGGCACTATGGCCCCATTTTTTTTTAAGCCTGAAAAGAACTTAGAATTTTTCAGGCTAAAAAAATGGGGCCATAGATGCCACCCCTGGTAGGCTTGAGTGACTAGCTGTGAATAACTTAGTTTATTTTAGGGGTATTATGGTTGGGTCTATGATTGTGATAGTTTCCTGGTCATATTTACTGGTTGGGTTGTGATTATGATAGTTTCCTGGGCTGTTGGGGAAATAACTTAGTCATTTTTGAGGGGGACAAAGGTTCTGCTGTGGTGATATATAAAATAACTTAGTTAATTTCAGCTTTGAAAATAACTTAGTCATTTTTGAGGGGAATAAAGGCTCTTCTGTGGTGATATATAAAATAACTTAGTTAAATTCAGCTTTGAAGATAACTTAGTCATTTTAGGGGGTATAGTATGTGGTGATATATGGTGTGTGTAATAGTCAAGGCTACTAAGTTCTATGCGTCTTTAGAGTCTCTTGGTCAATCAAGACCTCATCTCCTAGAGGCATCACTCTGTAGCGTTAA
Source organism: Loripinus fragilis (assembly GCA_964019695.1). Classification (NCBI taxonomy): domain Eukaryota; kingdom Metazoa; phylum Mollusca; class Bivalvia; order Lucinida; family Lucinidae; genus Loripinus; species Loripinus fragilis. The sequence goes on from OZ026516.1 coordinate 25,596,573, forward strand.
CTAGTGTATATTATTTAGCAAGTTTAGTGGTATTCTTTCTAGGGAAGTGGTAGCCCTGAAAAGGGCTGTTTGTTGATTGTCTTGTTGATTTTTTAGCATTTCCTCTTAGTAATTCTAATTTTCTTAGTTGCTTTTCCAACTCCTATGTTTTGACTGGTGTCTTGATCATTTGTCGTAATGTCAAGCCTTATGGGAATCTGGATGGATGGCATCTCTAAAGGTTGCTGCTGTGCACGTTGCTGAGACAATTCTTCTAAGTTCTTCACTCTAGATCTTAACTCATTTAGTTCCTTGAGTAAGACTTCAATGACTTGAGTCTTTGACTGTTGTTTTTGCAGCATCTGTTGAACAGGTTGAGGTATATACGCTGAGGGTGTTTGCGGCGTATAATACTGTTGTGTCGTATCGCTAGCAAATGTCTCAATCACTGCTGATAGCAAAAGGTCAGGGTTGTTGATCATATCATCTATTGTCAGTGATGGCTCCATGATTATGAATGGTGAAAGTGTAGTGTGTTCAAGCCTTTTATACTTGTCAAGCGGATTGACCTAGTTTAAAGTTCCCGCGCTTCAAGAAATCAAGTCAACTCTGATTGGGTGAAAATAAATGAACTGACCAATCAGTGTATTGTTGCTCTCTCTAGCGTAGGAATTCAATGTAGGTCAATCCCTTTGAAAACTATAAAAGCTCGTTTCAAAACTCAAATTTGTATTCTGTTTTTGTGTTAAACAACAACAACAAAATGGCTTGCAATTTGGATTCGCGTTTGGGGCAATTGGAGGAGCAGGGCAAGGCTATGGTTGATGCTACTAGAAGGCTACTGGAGACAGTGAATGCTGTGAAGGATACAGGTGATTTACTTCTGCAAATGATTGAGAATCATCAAAAGATGTTGGAGATGAGTCGAAAAGTGGAAAATTTGATTAATGATGCGAAAATGGAAGTGAAGGTTGAAAGTATCAGTGACGAGGAGGAAGATTGGGGGGATAATTCTTCCCCCACACCTCAACCTTCTGAGGATTGGGATGCGGAGGCGGACCATCCACCCTTCTACATACCAGTGAGAAGAACTATAACTGTAGAACAGTGGGCTGTGCGATGCCCTGCCTGTGGTGGCCGCCCCAGTAGATGCCCCTGCTCCTAAAGTTTTGCCTCTGTGGTAATATAACCACCAAACCGGCCCTTTTCAGGGCCACCCATTTCTTCAAGAAAGAATAACTTAATATGTTGCACTTAGTTTTGTATGTAAGGCTATGCCTAAGATATGTGTGATTGTAGTATTTCCTAACCACCTCACAGTAATGGGGTGATTATGGCGTGATCTTTAAATGGACCAATCAGATTAAAGTTGCTCTCTCTAGCGGAGGAGTAGAATATAGGTCAATCCACTTATCCAACTATATAACCCAGCGTACTTTGTGTCTCTCTTAAAAATGAAGTGGGTGTCTTCTTTGAACGAGTGTCCAAGCGTCTTCTCTTAGGACTGATATCAGATATATCTGGTTCAGGAGCCTTTCGTTTCCTTTAAGGCTTCGCTGTAGATACTGAAGACTGTTGCTTCTCTGTAGATATAGAAGACTGTTGAGATGTAAAATCCTCTTCTCTCTTAGGACAATTTGGAGCCCAATGATCTGCAAGTCCACAGATAAAACATTGTCTATATGCAGGCTTCTTCTTATCGGTAGACATCTGTTGTTTTCTTAATTTCTTAGCCTCTGCACAATCTCTTCTATGATTGTAGAGAAATTCGATCACACTAGGATTGTCAGCGACACATCTTTTCCAATTCTCAAATGTAATCAGTGTCTCTTTTTCCATCAAATAACTGATACTGATCCACCAAAGTTTCTTGAAATCTTCAAAAGTTTCAGGACTATTGAGTTTCTTTTGAATCTCTTCCAAAGTTATCTCATCATGAGAAAATAAGATGTTATGCAGAACAATAATCTTCTATAAGGTCTGAACTTCAATATCTTGGAAAGTGGAATTTCCAAATATTTCTTCTCTCTTGCTTCTTCCATGATGTTGAACTCAGATATGATGATCGAAATGACTTGATCATTCTTTTTATATCGTGATCAAGCTATCTATGTTTGAAATGAGATCTTCATAATCCATATCTTCTTCTTCTGAGGCTTGTTGAATTTCTTTCAATTCTGCTTCGATGTGAGAAATCACACTTTCGCTGTTTGCCACATAAGTTAACCAATTCAGATAGGTGACAGGAGTGTCATCAATGATTCTCAACATCTCTCGAGCATTACGTTTAGTCCAAAATCTGAATGTATCAAATGTCTCAAATCGGTTTAACCAGTTCTTGATTCCTGCTCTCGTTTTCAAAAACTCGGCACTGGATGGTTCTAATGATAAGATGTGTTCTAAAGTTATTTTGTAGACATCAAAATGTAAAATTTGATCTAAGCACACGGGTAGACTTTTGGTGATCGTATACATATTCAGTTATTTAGCAGATAATCAGATTCACGACTTGGAAACTTCAAAATAATTTGTGGTTCTATCTGTCTTGGAGTATAATGTCCAATGGCAACGTTATATGAATCTGGTCTGTTTATATACCTAATCAGTTCACTGGTTATAAAGTGGTTAATCCAAGCAGCTGTTAAAGATGCCACAGATAAAGATACATCTTGAGTATTCCATGCAGACAATAACCATTGGACCTGATGCTTAGGACTTTCTTCCTTTAAGTACAAGCATCCATAAAACTTATTACTGTCATAGATAATTCCATTCAAAAAATACTTGATATCTGTGTCACGAGTACGAATAGAGTAAAGTTTATCCATTGTCATATTCTTCATTCTAACAACCCAAACACGAGCTTTATCAATACTGTGAAATTTGGAGTAATGTATCTTGAGCATCTCCGTATGAAATCTTAAGCGCATCTCGCCAGGAAGATTTAGTAATTCGTCCATGCTTAGAAGTAGTTGGCCTAGTTCTTGGTGATAGATGTCCTGAGATTTAGTCTCTAAAGCATTTGACAAGCGTCTCAACCTAAGTTTAAACCATCCTTCTTGAATTTGCTTCCTGAATCCTAACCCTTTAGCTGAATTGTACATCGAATAAGTCAATATCATATGTTGTATTTCTGTCGGTAGTTGATATGCCATAACTGATTTGCTCTCTTAATGTGTTACCTGCAGATGAATTATTTCTAATGTGATAAGATAGCAATTGTTCTAAGCTTTTATAGGGTGCAAAAAATTTGAAAATCGGTCCAGGCAAACTCAAGTTATTGGGAAAATATGATTTTACTTGTTCAGAAATTCGGTTCTTGCTTTTTTCATGCCAATAAATTATCTCCCTTGAATAAGAAAATTTTAACGGTAAAAAATATGCAAAATTTTGTCAAATTAGTAATATCTCAGGTATTTTTTATCCGATTGACTTCAAATTTTTACCATACGATAGCTCTTTAATTCAAGTTATCGATTTTACATACTATAAAGGCATGATAACTATTATGGGATGGTGTATGCAAATTTGAGACACCATTTCAAACTCATTCTGTGATAGGATAACTATATATATGAATCACAAATATTTGCTTATTAAGTCAGTAGAGATTTATACTGACCACTGGTACTCTATAGTCCGCCGAGGCACGTAGAGAAGCTTTGTGCTTCAGAAACTGTTGAATATGCATTTAAAAAGGTAGAGCAGCTTCGGCTGTTTAAGGGCGCCGACCTTCGAGTTGGAGTGGCTCCGCCTCAAATTTTCTGGTCCATAGAGACATGCAGGAATTTGACTTGTATTTGAGACAGTTTCAATTGCCAGGGATTCCGAGGTTAGGATAGTACTGGGGGAGTAATGGTGCTGTTTATACAGTGCCTGATACTTCTTGCAGATTTTCAAAAATTGTAGTCTTGCCTGCACTTTAGGCCTAGCTAAAAATATGTAGTCTTGCCTTCACTTTAGGCCTAGCAAAAAACATGTAGTCTCGCCTGACACATTGTGAAGTTCTCAACTATCAGTTTGTAAAATTTCAACTGATGATTGCAGGAAAAATCTGGGTTTTTCCAGTATAAATTGAGCTCGCATTCCCATTCCAGCATCATTTCACTACAGAACTTCGAACAGTCAAGATGGTTAAACGACAGAGAGATAATACCCCACCCACTTCTGATGATTAAGAGCCTAAACTGAAATTGGTAGATTATTCAGACACAGAGAGCTCAGATGATGAAGATGATATGAGACCACCACCAAGGAAAAGAAGAGCTAGGACTATGTATTCAGACGATGAAGATGATGAAGATTTGACTTCTTATTATACTATCAAGGCAGTCAACGAGAAGAAGTCTAGATTATTTCGAGCTCAAGGGAAAGAATTTCAACTCAACATCAAGACTTTCCCTGACAATGTTTCGCCATATCAGTTCATATCAAGATTGTTTGATCAGCTGGTTGAAGACATCAAAGAAAGATGCCAGATGGAATCCAATGATAAGATGCGGATGACTATTCTTCATCCTGGATTGAAACTGGGTGTCTTTGTGACATGGAGAGATGTCTCAGCTATGACTGGAGAAGCTGTGTTAGAAGAGATTATGAAAGTGCTCCAGTCCAATGAGAATTTTCGCATCAATGACGGACTGATGACCATTCAAGTCACAGTGGTGAGACTTCCAGTGGGCAGTGGACGTAAACCATTACATGCTGGTCTCTATTTTGAGTCAGATAATATGAGAAAGAATAAACAGAGTATTATACAGATCAACAACACCAAAGATGTGATGTGTATGGCTAGAGCTGTGGTGGTGGCGAAATGCAATGTGGATAAAGATGATTCAGAAACATGGAAACAGAACTGGCATTATATGAGAAGATCAGATCGACCTGTGCAGACCAGAGAAGCGATGAAGTTACTGGATCAAGCCAAGATTCCTCATACTAAACCTTGTGGTATTGAGGAATACAAGAAGATTCAATCTGTTCTTGCTCCCAAGTACTTGATTAAAGTCCATTCTCAGTATCCTAAAGATGGAATGATATTTCCACTTCAATTCAAGAAGAAACCTGAGACGAGGGTGATCCATATTTACTTTAATGGAGTAGATCACTATGATGCGATTACAAAGGTGACAGGATTTCTGGGTGCTAGCTATTACTGCGAGTATTGTGATGTTTGGTATAAACAAAGAGGAGACCATAGATGTGCTGATGGATGTGAAGATTGCTATAGTGACATTCCTTGTATTCGTGGTGAAAAGATACGTTGTATGGACTGTAAACGAACTTTTCGTAGTAGAGACTGTTTTGCAAAGCATAAGGCAATAAAATCTAAGCAGCATAAATCTATTTGTCAACTTGTGTATAATTGTGGTAAATGTAATTTTAGGATTGTGGGCAATAAGAAAAATCATGTATGTCCAGGACAGAGAAAATGTAGGAATTGTAAAGAAATTGTAGGACCCAATCATCAATGCTATATTCAAAGTTATGAATGTAAATCTGAGATGACTGAAAATGAAGGAGAAGAAGAGGTCTCTCAACCTAAGAAATCTCGTTTCATCTTCTTTGATTTCGAGTCAAATCAAGAAACTGGCACACATCAAGTGAATTTCTGTGTTGCTCACAAAGCGTGTGATGATTGCATGGATTTGCCCATAGATACATTTTGTCCGACTTGTTCGACACAAACAGGTCTGAGAGAATTTATCTTTGAAGGCAAAGATACTTTACCACAATTTTGCAATTGGATTTTATGAGATGAGAATAAAGGAGTGACATGTATTGCACATAATTTTGGAGGATATGATGGTCAGTTCATCTTACACTATATCTTAGAATATGGTACAGTGAAACCTGAAGTGATCATGAATGGAAATACTATACTTAGAATGAAAGTAGGACGTGTCACATTCCTTGATTCTTATCAGTTTTTGCATATGAGACTGGCTAATTTCCCAGATACCTTTGGCTTGACAGAGATGAAGAAAGGTTACTTTCCTCATCTTGCAAATACACTGGCAAACCAAAAGTATGTAGGACCTTACTTTCCTGTGGACATGTACAATCCTGGTCAGATGTCTGTCAATGATCGTGAGGTATTTTTAGCTTGGCATAAAGGGAAAATTGAGAGTGGTGCTATATTTGACTTCAGACAGGAGATGGAAGAATACTGTCGTAGTGATGTTGATATTCTAAGACGAGGATGTGCTTGTTTCAGACGAGAATTGATCAACATTAGTGGACTCGATCCTTTGTCTGAAGCTTGCACTATCGCTCAAGCTTGTTCGAAAGTATGGAGAAAAAATCATATACCTGAAAACAGTATTGCCATCATCCCACCTGAAGGCTATCCTAATCAAAAGAACTACTCTATCAAAGCTGTAAGATGGATTCAAAGTGAAGCTAAGACACGTGGTATTGAGATCAAACATGCATTGAATGGTGGTGAGCAAAGAATCAATGGACATTATGTGGATGGCTACCATGAAGAATCTCAAACTGTATTTGAATTCTATGGATGTTACTGGCATGGATGTCCTACTCATTTTCCAGACAGAAACAGAGTTCAACATCATCAGTGTTTGACCATGCATCAGTTGTATATTTTGACTGTTGGCAAGAGTGAAGAGTTAAAAAAAGCTGGATATCAGGTGGTGGAACTTTGGGAATGGGACTATGACAAGAGATACAAAGAAGATCCAGACTTTAGATCTTTGGTGGACTCAGAATTTACAAACTTAGACCCTTTGAGACCAAGAGATGCTTTATTTGGTGGAAGAACTAACTCGACCAAACTCTATCAGGAAAGCGATGAATCCTCTAGTGAAGAAATCAAGTACATCGATGTGTGTTCACTCTACCCATATGTTTGCAAGTACGGACTGTTTCCACTTGGACATCCCACCATCTATTCTCAAGAGAATATTGACAAAGACAATATCAGACAGTACTGTGGATTGATCAAGTGTAAAGTGTTACCACTCACCAATTTGTACCATCCAGTACTTCCTCAGAAATGCAGTCAGAAATTGATGTTTCCATTGTGTAGAAGTTGTGCTGAAAAGACAGATCCTCATATGAGATGTACTCATTTACAGGAAGAAGATAGAAGTTTTACAGGGACTTGGGTTACCATCGAATTGTTTGAGGCTTTGGACAGGGGTTACAAGTTATTGGACGTGTATGAAGTTTGGCATTTCTCAGAGACAGCTCAATATGATAAAGCATCTGGAGAAGGAGGGATTTTTGCTGGCTATATCGATACATTTCTGAGAATCAAACAAGAATCAAGTGGCTATCCTGATTGGTGCATGACTGAGCAAGATAAGATCAAGTTCAAGCAAGATTATTTTGAAGCTGAAGGAATCAGATTGGAGAATGTTGAGAAGAATAAAGGAATGAGAGCTATTGCCAAGATCATGTTAAACAGTCTCTGGGGAAAATTGGCACAGAGAGAGAATATGACCAAGACAGAATATATCTCAGAACCTTCCAAGTTCTTTGATCTGGTGACGAATCCAAACAAGATTGTCAAGAATGTAGACATTTGCAGAGAAAATCTTCTACTGGTCAACTGGGATGATACAGAATCTAGTGTGGAGCCACATGCTTGCAGTAATGTGATTGTCGCAGCCTTCGTCACTGCTCAAGCCAGATTGAAGCTCTATGGAATCTTGGAAAAGCTGAATGAACGTGTACTCTACTTTGATACAGACTCTATCATCTATCATCACAAACCCCATTTATGGAATCCTACCATTGTCAACAACAGACTTGGAGAATGGACAGATGAAGTGCCCAATGCTAGAATTGTGAAATTTGTAGGCATGGGACCGAAGAACTATGGCTATGAATTTGTGGACAAAGATGGAAAGAGGAAATCAACTTGCAAAGTGAAAGGACTCACTCTAGATTACAATACATCTCAAGTCATTCACTTTAATCGAATGCTGAACTTGGTGATGGATGATACAAAAGACTTTAGAGAAACTGTCAACTACCATCAGATCAGAAAACATAAAGACAAGACTGTGACCACTGAATTGCAATCCAAGACTTATCGGTTCACTTATACTAAGCGTGTCATTGTTGGAGATGGATATACTGTTCCTTATGGGTATTTGGCATAGAGTAGTTCTGATGATCATGTATTATTTCTGATAAACATGTATTGAACTGTGTCAGATGTATTGTACAGTTTCTTTGATGTATTAAACTGTTTTTTTTTAAAATTATGTATTAAACTGTTGGTTCATGTTCATTAAAATTTGAGTATAAATAAAGTTGTCTTTGTTATTTTTTCACAGTTAGACATGGCCCTTTCTACACACCAGTTGGACTCTAATCAAGATATTGGAAGTTTGTTTTTTAAACACCCTTCTAATATTTTTATTTCTGGTCCAAGTGGATCGGGTAAAACTGAATTTGTTAAAAAGATGATTGAGTTTAAAGAAGATTTATTTGATATTTTACCCCAACGTATTGTTTGGTGTAACAAGGAATGGCAAAAATCTTATAATATCTTACAAGAACGTGAGGGGTCAAACATCAAATTTATTCAAGGTATTCCCGATGATGAAGATGAGATTGTCACCGATCCCAGTGCAACTCACTTAGTGATTTTTGATGACATGTTAGGAGATAAAGATGAAGAAAAAATTAAGTTATGGTTTACAAGAAAAGGACATCATAGAAATGCAAGTGTGGTGTACATCACACAAAATTTATTTCAACAAAGTAAATCTTCTCGCACCAGCAGTTTGAATGCTCATTATTTAGTTTTATTTCAAAGTCCAAGAGATAAGATGCAAATTAAAGTATTGGCCAATCAACTTCAATCTCCCCATATGATTCATGCGTTTAACGATGTCACATCTATACCTCACGGATACTTATTGGTCGATTTGAAACCAAATACACCTGATTATCTCAGATTCAGAACACAAATTTTTCAAAACTGGTTTACAAAATCAGATCAACAAGGACCTGTTGTCTATTTTCCAGGAGTATAAAAAGGTGTGTTTGAGTTTAAATCCATCATTTGTGTCAAAATGGCTCAACGAACATCAGCTAATCTGATACGTGCTCTGTATAATTTAAGCAGAGAACATGATAGTCATAAAAGAAAATCACTCTTAAATGCTGGTTTAATTGAAATGATCAAATGGTTTTCTTTGGCAGCTCGAAAAATTGTTCAGGGTAAGATGAAATTACCTAAACAAACTCAAAACTTTATGGATAGACATCAGGATGATGTTCGAAAATTAGCAAGTGCAATTGTTGATCCTGAAGTCAAACGCAGTATCATTTTAAAACCTGGAGGTGGTGGATTCTTTGGTGGTGTGATCATTCGAAAAGTAAGTAATGGTGCAAAGATCAGGAATCGATACAATCAAGTACCACACCTGACCCAGGATACCAATGGGAAAGTGACAAACTCACAGAAGACACCACAAACGAGAGCCTAGAGGTCAGCCCTTTCCCAGCAGGTGACCACAAAGCACATATAAACAGACGCGCACAAAACATAGCAAACACAAGACAGAACAAAAACATAAAAGATCCACAAAAGAAGTACCGCCTTGGAACGTCTGATTCGATGGGATGGAAATAAGTTGATGAGAAAATTTAACAAGAAAACTAAACCTAAACATCCTAAGAAAAAATCAGTGAAAAAACCTAGAAAACAGAAAAAAAGAAAGGTTGATGATCGTTTTGTAACAAAACGTAAAAGTAAAAGTCCTGCCTCATGGCAAAATTTAGGTCTTGATTCTCCAAACACAAATGCAAGACGATCGTCAATAAATTTAGCAAGATTTACTCCTTTGAGAGCACAAGATTTGTTAAAAAGACATGGATTTGGTGCTACCATGCACATGTTAAATCCAAACAAATATCCATCGCCACCTCATTCTGAACGTCGACGACTTCATTTTTAAGAAAAAACTATAAAAGGACTGTACATCAAATGTTTGTACACACTCATAAACATGGCTGTAACAACAACACGTCGTAGAAAATTGCAAAATAAAATGAGAAAAAAATCTCTGATTAAAACTTATGGTACATTTTTGGAAGGATTGACTCATTTATCCAAATAAATGTCGTAAGAAAATGATTCAAGAATCTCCTAAAGAAGTCATTGATTGTGTAGGGGAATGTTGCATCAATCTTATAAAAGGCAATGTACGTCTGACAAATGCTCAAAAGAATCAGTTACGAGCTAGAAAGCAACATATACGTTTACTGAGTTCTAAGCAAGTTCCACTTGACACACAAAAAAAAATTATTAATCAGAAAGGTGGAGCCTTGTTAGGATTATTATTAAAACCATTAATTGCTCCTATCATAGGTTCTGTCTTGGGTGAAATTATCAAAAAATAAAATATGCATGGTCGTAAAATGGCTATTGTGCCATTTAAACTTTGGGAAGACATGAAACGCTGGAAAGACGAACAAATTCAAAAACCCAGACTGCCTCCTGATCCTTATGTATCTGCCACAGCCAGTCTTCAAAGAGACTTATCTTCTGTCATGGCCAATGAAGATTTGTCTGAAGCTGAAAAATCTCAATTGTATGGCCAGACCATACACAAATTTAAAACGGCTCATCAAAAAGCTTTAAAAGAAACATCTCTTTTTTCACCATCTGACCCTAGTTCTTCCAAAATGAATCAATTGGTCATAGATAGTGTACCCTCCACTATGAAACGTAAAGCTCAGCTTTTAGTTTCACTTCTAAAAACTAACCCAAATGTGTCCTGGGAAGATGATGGTACAGTCAAACTTTATGGCAAATCTATTCCAGGGTCTAATATTATTGATTTGGTCAATGATGTCATCAGACATCGTAAAGACAGTGAACCTACAGGTTGGCAAGCTTTTGCAGAAGGTTTAAGAGACATGAATATTCCCCAAGATGTCATTGGAAATAGGGAAAGGTGGGACTGGATGCATCGTGCTCCAGAAACTCCTGAAACGGATTATATCACTCCCAAACAAAAACGCACTATCAGAAAAACAGAAAGTCGTATTCCCGTTTCTGTCAGGTCTGCAAAGAGTTTGGGTGTCAGAAAACGTATCAAAGACCATTTTTCATCCCCTGCACTTTTATCTGCCACCAAAAAACGTATAAAAGAAGAGTTTTCTTCTCCATGGGTCAGTTACAATGAAGCTTGAACAGTTGTATTACAATCCTAAAAGTCCTGCTGCGTATGCAGGTGAACAAGCTTTGTACAAACTTGCTAAACAATCATCCAAAAAAGTTAAACTTCAAGATGTTAGAGATTGGTAAAGAAAACAACAAACTTATACTTTACATAAACTTATTCGTAAAAAGTTTTTGCGACGCAAAACGGTAGTGGCTGGAATTGATACTCAGTGGCAAGCAGATTTGGCAGACTTATCAAAATTATCAAAGTCCAATGACAAGCATAGATATTTACTTTGCATCATAGATGTCTTTTCAAAATATGCATGGGTGGTACCTATTAAAGATAAATCTGGAAAAACTTTAGTAATTGCTTTCAAATCTGTGTTAAAAAGTGGACGATGTCCAAAAAGTTTGCAAACAGATAAAGGAACTGAATTCAAAAATAAAGAATTTCAAAATTTCTTGAAAGCTAAGAAGAATCATTTCTTCACTACTGAAAATCCTGAAACCAAAGCCAGTATTGTTGAACGTTTTTAAAGAACTTTGAAAACTCGCATGTGGAAATATTTTACTCATCATCGCACTTTGAGATATGTAGACATTCTTCCCAAATTAGTACATGGTTACAATCACGCTTATCATCGAAGTATTAAATGTGCACCTGTGTCTGTGACTCTTAAAAATGAACCACAGGTGTCAGAAAACTTATATGGAAAATCCAATTCTAAAAAAGTCAAACCAAAATTCAAAGTGGGTGATTTTGTGCGTATCAATAAAACAAAACGCACATTTGATAAAGGTTATTTACCAAACTGGACACAAGAATTATTTCAAATTTTAGCAGTGGTCAAAACTCAGACTCCTATCACCTATAAAATAAAAGATCTTGAGGGTGAAGTGGTCAAAGGTACCTTTTTTCACACGAGTTACAACGTGTAGAGAAAGAGCAAATTTACGAAATTGATTCGGTTTTAGATCACAGAAAACATAAAATAGGAAAAAAGTGGGTGAAAGAAATTAAAGTTCACTGGAAAGGTTACCCTTCAAAATTTGACAGTTGGATTTTAGAATCTGATCTTGTATAAAAGCATGAAAATGGATCTCAGAGGATCATTTGTACGTGGTGACACTGCTTCAGTACAATCTGCAGAAGGTCGTGATCGAATTGTTAAAAATCGGTTCACTTTTTTTGCTCAGATCATTGTTGTATACATGATCATTATCACATCATTAGTTCAAATCAGTCTGAGAAGTCCAGATAAAGAATTGTGGCTAATTTTACTCAGTAGTTCTATTGGTTACATACTACCATCCCCAGGTTTAAAATTTAGAAAACAAACTTATCCAATTTCTGCTGACGAAACAGATTCGCCCAAACTCAAACAATGAATAACTTTTATTTGACACTCTTGAGTGATAGTTCACTCAGCACTTTTTCAAAAAATACGCAATGTGAAATTAGATCATTCCATACAAATTGAAAAAGATAATTGGGAAGTAGGTTTGGTAGAAGTCATAACTCCAACTGAAGTAAATAATATCACTAAGGAAAACAATTATGTGATTTTAAGATTTACTGATAGAAAAATGTGTGAAGATATTGATAATTGTACAAAGTATGTATCATATGTAGACCAAAAAATCTATATCCAAAATGGTTATTATGCTTCTCCACGCCATTTAGTTGAAGAAATTCAAAAAAGTATCAATTTTCGATATGGACTGACACTAAAAAATAGCAATGCTACCATTTCAATCACTTATGGTGAAAACAGTGCTCGAGTCAAACTTGATGTTCAAGATCCTACAAAAGTCCAAATTATTTTTCCAAAGGCAATTGCAGAAGTATTAGGTGTAGATAGAAATTATTTTGATAAACCATTAGGAAATGAAAAATACATTTTCAGATATGGTGTGGATTTGAATACAAAAATTCACCAACTTTACATTTACTCTGATTTGGCAAGTTATACATTTATTGGTGATGTTACTGCACCTATTTTGAGAGTGTTGCCATTTGAAAGTAAAAGAGAAAACAATCATTTACATCAAGAATTTGTCAATGTACACTATGTACCAGTGGCAAAATCTTTCATAGATCAGGTGCACATTAGTATAAAAGGTAATACAGGTGAAAATGTGCCATTTATCTCTGGGAAAACGTTAGTGAAACTACATTTTCGACTGAAAGAATAATGTTGAAACAATCCAGAAGCATTATGTCTCTTCAATCTGGGAAAGGAGACTTTCCCGTGTACAGAGGCGTTTCAAGACAATATGGCAATGGTTTAGGATTCATTTTTAAAGCTGCATTGAGAACAGTGATTCCAATTTTAAAACCTGTCGCAAAAGCAAGTTTAAAAAGTGTGAAAAAAGTAGCTAAAGATCAAGGGGTTCAAGCTCTAAAAGACATTGTGGGTGGTGAAAATGTAAAAAAAGTTTTAAAACAAAGAGGAAAAACAGCTTTGAAATCTTTTGGTCAGTCTACTATAAATCAGTTGGCTATAAATTCAACTAAAAAACGCAAAAAGCCTCAGTCTCAATCTAGACACCGAACTGTTAAGAGGGGTTTTAAAAGCAGAGCAAAAAAGTTTAATCCAATTAAACGTCTGGTATTTGAAAAAGATATATTTGACGAAAAATGATTCAACAAGGTTCTTGCAATTGCACTAAAACGGAATTGGATATGGAATCCATTCCACCCACCATGACTACCATGCAAGGCACTCAGTGGAATGATTATCATCCCATCGCTTCTCTCAATAGTCATCATGCACCCATTGAATTTCTAATTCCACCTCACACCGAGTTTTACACTGATTTGTCTCAAGCCTATCTGTATATCAAATTCAGAATCATACAGCAAACGGGTGAAGATCTTGACACGGATGCAAAAGTATTTCCAATTAACAACTTTTTTCACAGTATGTTCAGTGGCATCGATTTGTATATCAACAATAAATTGATCACGAATATTTCAGACACATATCCATATAGAGCATACCTTGAAAATTTGTTTTCTTATGGTTCTGATGTCAAAGATAATCAACTGAAAGCAGCAGAATTTTGGTCTGAGGATGAACCTGGAGCTTTTGAAGATATTACAAATAAATGTATCACTGATCGTGGCAAACGCATAGCAAAAAGCAAATCCGTGGAGCTTCAGGGTAAATTACATTTGGATCTTGCTATGCAAGAGAAGTATTTACCTAATGGCTTAGAATTCAAACTTAGACTTAATCGATCATCTCCTCAGTTTTGTTTGATGAGTGATAATTCTCCTGCAAAAATCAAAATTGATACCGCTATCTTGAGAGTACGAAATGTACAGCTTCTACCTGCCATTAGCAATGAACTGAATCAAACTATTGCTCATCATAATGCTAAATTTCCAATCAGAAGAGTTGAAGTCAAAACTTTTACAATCAGTAGTGGCACAAGATCTAAAATTGAAGACCATCTTCTCACAGGTCAACTTCCAAAACGAGTTTTTATTGGCTTAGTATTAAATGAGGCATTTAATGGGACTTTGGAAACTAATCCTTTCTTTTTCCAACATTTCAATCTAAGTAAACTGGATGTCACTTGTGATAAACATAGTGTCTATGGAAAACCATTTGAACCTAGATTTGGAAATGATCAGTATCTCAGGTCTTTCCTATCAGTTTACCAAGCATTGTCAAGTCAGAATCAGGTCCAAAATTGCAACATTGATTATGAAGATTACAAAGGAGGTTACTGCTTTTGGGGATATGATTTGACACCAGATCAAGCAGCAGATCAGTCTCATTTGCACCCTATAAAAACTGGGAACCTCAGATTGGAGCTTCAGTTTGCAACATCACTTGACAAGACGATCAACGTGCTTGTGTATGCAGAGTTTGACAACCTGATAGAAATCAACGGACTTAGAGAAGTTACCACAGATTACTAAAGATGAATGCAGGATACTTCATTGAACAGGACTTGATGTACCAAACAGATGCATACAGTGCAACAGTCAAGCCATCAGATGAGAAGAGTACCTTACAGAAAGAAGTAGAAGACAATGAGGATATTGATTGTCTTATGAAGACTCTTCTAAAACAAGCCATATTGACTTGTCTAAAGATGGCAGTTGGAGACTGTGCGAAGCATGAATGTCATGGATGCAAAATGAACCACCCAAGTCAGAAATACCACGATATTTGTCTATGGACTTCTCCAAGAGAATGGATTGAAGATTATGGATGTCATGATCCAGCCTTAGAGGGCCTAAACATCTACGATGTGATGAAAGACTTTGACGATAGATTCTGGAACTATCTGTATGGCGACAGTTTTCGACACCCTATGGACTTTACAACAGGGATCAATCACCTGACGCCAGAAGAAAATCAAGAAGCCTATAAAAACTGGCAGTACTTCAAGAAAAATCAAAGTGACTTGACAGAACAGTGGAATACGTACTGGGGCAAGAAACTCATAGAATCCTATGAAGAAAAGGAAACTGAAGAAAACGAGAAGAACCCAGAAACAGAATAAAAATGAACACTGTTGAACTAATCAAAGTCATAAGCAATATACCTGTGAAAGGAGAAGTATGTGCCAAGGATTTACTACCAGAGAAGAAACCACTGGATATGAAGGCTTACATTGTAAATACAGATATATCCACAGATCCAGGAGAACATTGGGTGGCTATCTACTTCAGAAGAGATCAAGTTATCTACTTCGATTCATATGGAAGACCACCAGAAGAGCAATATGTTCTACCATTTATTCAAAGAAACTCTTCAAGATGGATCCATAACAAAGAATGTTTACAGAGTCCATGGAGCAAAGTATGTGGAATTTGGTGTATCTACATTATTCACCAGCTCAACAAAGGACTAGGGTTGAGGTTGGCGCCGTTAAACCGGTTTAAGCCCTCCAGTAAAATATTTTACTGACCGTTCCAAGGCGGTACTTCTTTTGTGGATCTTTTATGTTTTTGTTCTGTCTTGTGTTTGCTATGTTTTGTGCGCGTCTGTTTATATGTGCTTCGTGGTCACCTGCTGGGAAAGGGCTGACCTCTTGGCTCTCGTTTGTGGTGTCTTCTGTGAGTTTGTCACTTTCCCATTGGTATCCTGGGTCAGGTGTGGTACTTGATTGTATCGATTCCTGATCTTTGCAACCTTACTTACTTAGATCTAAACACAGCCATTCATCAAGAACTATATGGAACTGGAGATGATTTATACCAGAATGACAGAGATATCGAGATGTGGTTCATCTATAACTATGCCAGTGTCATCCTATCCAAGAATGGAATGAGACGCATGGCTCCTCCTGACTTTTTATTCAAACACAGAATACAGACTTGCAAATGTCATAATTATCCACATCACCTTTCAAAGAAGTATCCTAAGTATAATAAGTTGTAAATATGTTAAGGGAAATTATTGTAAACAATGAACATAGGGACGGCCCTAATCCTCTGTCATTGTATTCAGTTATAGTTAGCGGGGCAATAAAGTTATAGAAATGTTCACCAGTCTTTGTTGTTCTTTTCAAAAAATCAGTAGTAGTAAGCTTGAGACGGCTAGCTATACACTAGTTAACGCTACAGAGTGATGCCTCTAGGAGTTGAGGTCTTGATTGACCAAGAGACTCTAAAGACGCATGGTGCTTAGTAGCCTTGACTATTACACACACCATATATCACCACATACTATACCCCCTAAAATGACTAAGTTATCTTCAAAGCTGAATTTAACTAAGTTATTTTATATATCACCACAGAAGAGCCTTTATTCCCCTCAAAAATGACTAAGTTATTTTCAAAGCTGAAATTAACTAAGTTATTTTATATATCACCACAGCAGAACCTTTGTCCCCCTCAAAAATGACTAAGTTATTTCCCCAACAGCCCAGGAAACTATCATAATCACAACCCAACCAGTAAATATGACCAGGAAACTATCACAATCATAGACCCAACCATAATACCCCTAAAATAAACTAAGTTATTCACAGCTAGTCACTAAAGCCTACCAGGGGTGGCATCTATGGCCCCATTTTTTTAGTCTGAAAAATTCTAAGTTATTTTCAGGCTTAAAAAAATGGGGCCAGAGTGCCCCCCATTACTACTGGTCAACATTTTATTTAAGCGTTATGAAAATGCTTCAATGGGGCTGAGGAGATATAGAGCAAATATGCAATTAAAGGCTAAATTAGATTACCTGTAACTGTCACCCTGACCTTGACTTTGCGTAATTGAGTCATGGGTTCTGCACACCGTCCCATTGAGGTGACATTTGACCAAAGCTTAGAGAATTTTAAAGCGTTCATGAGATACAAGAGTTACCGATAATCGGATGAATAGACGAAGGCATTCCTTATATCCCTCTCCGCCTCGGGTTGGTGGATTTATGAATGTGGAGTTTGCTTTAACGTAGTACGGGACTCATTGAAACGATAACCGAGTGTTTTTAAAAAAGTAAGAGTTATCTTTATTTATTGTCTTAAAACGTACAAGTATTGGCGTTCACAAAAAATATCATTTATCAACACATCTGTATGACCAAATATATTTTGACCGTCTGGTCCAGTTTCACCCCTCAATGCGTTCCCAGTTATATTCTTTGACTTTTCGCTTACTGCAAAGGCGGCGCCTCATGAATGCGTAATTAGGACTGGTCAACCTTAGGAATAGGTAAAAGCTGAACATGAGGCATGGTTTTATTCATAAGTAACTGTATCGTCTTGCGCCATTATCTCAGTATAGACGCAAAACACATAATTTAGTCCTTAAAACGCCAGCAAAATAACTGCATCTGAAAACGTCTATTTAACATAAGCATATAGAGGCAAACATTGTGGACCCAGATCAGACTGCTCATACAGGAGCAGTCTGATCTGGGTCCACACTGTTTGTCTTTGAGGCTTCACATATTTTAGTGGACGACAAAAATATACATTTTGTATTTATGCGTTTTAAGGGTTAATAAATGTGAGTTCAGTGTGCATACGGTTAGGATTTTCATGAAATGCACGCACGTTGCGCGGCTCAAACAACTTACTTATTCTTCACCAAATACTTGTTTAGCAGATGAATTAGCCGAACAACGCCCTGATATGAATATTAAAGTTACCCCCTTTACAGTAAGCGAAAAGTCTATTAATACCTGGCCTCGAGGTTATAAAACTTGAGTTCATTCTCAGACTCAAAATAAAGCGCACTGATTGGCTACTTG
Source organism: Loripinus fragilis (assembly GCA_964019695.1). Taxonomy (NCBI): domain Eukaryota; kingdom Metazoa; phylum Mollusca; class Bivalvia; order Lucinida; family Lucinidae; genus Loripinus; species Loripinus fragilis. The sequence goes on from OZ026516.1 coordinate 25,614,921, forward strand.
CGCACATGTGTCGGAAAGCAGCCAATCATTGCGCTTTATTTTAAGTCTGAGACTACACTCAAGTTTTATAACCTTGAGGCCTGGTCAGGCAATTCTGGTCAGAAAAAGTAATATTTATGCGTATCCAATGTATGTACTATTCGCTGATAAAGTGTCTTGCCCCATGACGTAACACTATGACTCTGGTGATTCACAAATTAGTATTCCTTCGATCACTAGTTTAACACTCTACGAACTGAGCTACTGTGCTTCTTAAGTCCCGCATCTTTGTAAATATGTAAATATGACGTCGTAGCTTGGATAATATATATATATATATATATATATATATATATATATATATATATATATATATATATATATATATATATATATATATATATATATATATATATATATATATATATACAGAGGGATATAGTGAATCAACTGAGCCGATAGATGCTGTAAATATTTTGCCTCTAGCGAGATTCGAACCCACGACCTCGACAACACCGCCTAGCACTACATCAGACATTGACGCTACTAACTGCGCCACTGAGACATCCCCAAAAAAGGATGTTCAGGAAGCGCTGATATTGACGACGCCTGATGCAGTACATGTCGTATATTGGTTCCTTTTCAATGCAAGGCATCTATTTCGTTCGCAAGTGAAAGCCTGATGGATCCAAGGATACAAGTGAAATTAGATAAATATAAGAAGTGCAGAGATATAATTTCACAAACATCATTGCTTTCGAGCTACACAGGATCAAAAACTGATGCAGATTCAGACAGTAGATAAATACAGAGGGATATAGTGAATCAACTGAGCCGATAGATGCTGTAAATATTTTGCCTCTAGCGAGATTCGAACCCACGACCTCGACAACACCGCCTAGCACTACACCAGACATTGACGCTACCAACTGCGCCACTGAGACATCCCCAAAAAAGGATGTTCAGGAAGCGCTGATAATGACGACGCCTGATGCAGTACATGTCGTATATTGGTTCCTTTTCAATGCAAGGCATCTATTTCGTTCACAAGTGAAAGCCTGATGGATCCAAGGATACAAGTGAAATTAGATAAATATCAGAAGTGCAGAGATATAATTTCACAAACATCATTGCTTTCGAGCTACACAGGATATATATATATATATGCGAGCTGTGAATAATCTAATAAGGCCGTTCACATATACATGCTTGTCTTAGAATTAGCTAATTGCATTTATGAAAAGACCTAAACTCGTGTATCATCCCTTCTTTACCAATTGCTGCAGTGGCAGAACGTTTAACTTGAGACCTAGTAGGCCCTGGTATGAGCCCTATAGCTTGTTTGTTTGTTTACTTATTTGTTTGTTAGTTTGTATTTATCATGGGAGTGACATAACGACATGTACCACTAGTAGTTCACAAATTTTAGTAACGCTATGTAATGACGTCCGTAATGGTTTCTCATATAATTATATGGCAACATCAAAGCATAGTTCCACGCAATTTCTTAACGCGATTTTAAAGTAGTTTTAGGGTCATACAATAAATAGAACCTAACAGTCGTGCTCCTGTATTATTAAATTTACTAAGCTTGTCACGAATAAGTGACAAAATTCTTGGCAAGCCTCGCATTTCATCTTTTTTTACAGCTCTTTTAATAACTTCAATATTGGGATCAAACGTGATTTTCTATGCATTGCCACCTGCTAGAACACCAGGGTGGTGTTGAAACCCAAACCAGAAAGGCGAGGGTTATGACTACCCCTGAGGGGTCTAGCAGATCTCAGTGTATCAGAAAACCATTATTGCAGATTAAGGTCATTCTTGCAACAACGTTTTCGAAATAGAACATATTTCCAGATCCAAGACTTGCGTCATCCTGACGACACTTCAATACGCGTTACTGCTGATGACGTCAATTTTGTAACGAATCCAGAATACGAATACTGTATGTAAAGTAAAGAAACAAAAAGAAAAAAATAATAGCAACAACAAAAATCCTATGAATCAACAGCACGTGAATTGCCCCCTCCCTCCCTCTCTCCCTCCCTCCCCTCTCTCTCTCTCTCTCTCTCTCTCTCTCTCTCTCTCTCTCTCTCTCATACACTCACCCTCATTTTGGCACACACACAAGCGCGCGCACGAACGCACTTATAAAGGTCCTAAGGAGTCCTAGAACTTGCCAAATGAGGAGTAGACAAATAATAGGCTTTTCGCACACGGACCTAAATTAAACAACATCAACTCAAACAGTACACTGTCTACGCACACGGATCTAAATTAAACAATGAAGCAGGTATGGCACTCTATGCCTGTTTTTAATTCAGTGCTATAGAAAGAAAATAGCACAAAAAAGAAAAACGAGCACATTGACATATGCTTTTTAATTAATTATAAGTTTCTATGCAAAATTTCCTTCAAAATAATAAGTTTTTTGTTTCTGTAGTTACATTGTGTGACATTTTTTATTCAAGATTTAAACGATATATTGGCTTTAATTTTTTTTTTACAAAATAGATTTTAGCTTAGAAAAATAAGCCACGTGCCTTTTTTTCGCTGTTTTTATGTTCTTTTATTAGCCAATAGCATGTAGCGTATTCCCAGGAAAAAATATTGCATTTCTCACTTTCAATTTTTTTAAAATATGAGAAATTGATATTTTGAAAAACTCGTATTTTACGATTTTTAAAGTTTAATAACTTTTTAAAAAGCACGGTAAGGTCCTGTTATTTTTGTCAAAATAGATGAGTTTTGAGCTATTTTTTAACATATCAAAAGATGGTAACTTTTTGGACATATGCTGGTGAGTCCGGTACTACCTTAAGGGCTGTTAGGAAAATTTTAAATACATTTGACCTTGACCTTTGACTCCAAAGTCATATTGATGATCTTAAACTTTTGTTGTAATCTCCTCATCCAAAGCAACTATTGTGCCAAATATGAACACCTTAGTCAAATCATAAAAGAGGAGTTTGTATTGCCAGCCATAAGACAGATAGATTTTAAGTATATTTGACCTTGAGCTTAGACTCCAAGGTCACATCAATGATCAGATCTGAGGCGTATGTTATAATGTACACACAATGACCAATTATTGTGCCAAATATGAACACCCTCAGGCAAGTACAATATTGTTTAAATGTAGTTTTTATTAACAAACAGGTGCGTCACGAGCACTAAACTATAAAATAACTTTGCCTGGCTAACATACCTTAATATATGCGTAACGTATCGATAGCGTGATGGCCGCCATTTTGATGACGTCAATATTCATCCCATACAGATCTCAGATGAGTGAACTAGGTAAAATTGATGCTTATGCCTCAAAGTTTAATTTGATATAGGTCGCCAAAAATCGTCACGAAATTTACATGGGGCCAAGTTTGTCCCATTCGACAGAGACATACTTTGTTTTTTCTTAAACATATACGCATTATAATTGTGCAATGGCCACCATTTTGATGACGTCATTACTCGGACTCAGATAGGTGAACTGGTTGAAATTGTTGCAAAAACCCCAAAGTTAAATTTGATATAGGTCACCAAAAATCGTCACGAAATTTACTCGAGACCATTTTTGGCCTACTCGACATAGACTAGTTGTAACGTTTAAGCATTAGCACGTCATAATGACACCATTAGAAACGTCACGTCGAGGACAAGTATTTGTTGATCAGAAATTGATTCATGCTGTTATTGACAAACAATATTGCTCAAGCACCTCGGACAGTCTTAATGAAGGATTGCCCATAAAAATAACCAGAGAAAAGTTTGAAAGAAAACAATATTTTTTCTATGAAAAAGATAGTGTGTTCAACCCTCGCCATACCCTCGAAAGCAGTTTACTCATTGGACAAGTATCAGTTGAAAAATATGGGTTGAAAACTCTGTTTTTGCTATTCAACATATAGAAAATAGAAAACGTTTTACTGAAGTGCTTTCCCCCCGTGACCAAACTAATCCTTTTGCATACAGTTGTAGTTTTACATTTCACACATCATATAAAAACTGCATGATTGGTCACGGGGGGGAACGTTGTCGAAATGCTCAAAAACACTTTATTATAAAAACGTTTTAGAAACTTATTTTGTAGAAACCTGTAGGTAAATATCAATTTAAAATGGCATGTATCAGGGCTTTAGTTATGAGTGCTTACAAAGTAATTAATTGTCTCATTTCTCAACCAAAACATATGTTTTGGGTACACAAAAGAACCGTCTCAATGAGACGGTTCTTTAAAGCACCAAATTAAAGGTTAAACCTGATGTGTAAGAAAATATTAACGATTTTATGCTCAAAAACTGTGTTTATCTAGACTATGATACAGTATGCAGATATGATACACCTCAGTGCACAAGTCAAACCATTACAGGTAGTAGTCAAAAGTAATTTACAGCACACTTCTTTAGATGAAACAATGAAATCTTCTCAACCCGAATTTTATGCAAACGCATCACTTTCGTCTCAGGTTTTATGCCACAAACATGATATTTACATGTATTTAGGCGAATACTCGACGAAACTTTGACTTTCTGTGAAATAAAATTTGGTCACAAAAATACCCCACCCCCCTAAATCCTAAGGTCCTGGCATAATTGTGCAATATTTTCAAAATATTTTTATTTTGCTAGGTGCACTAAATGTAAGGGTTTGATTTAAGCACAAAACTATAGTTGTCAGTTATGCATTATCCTAACCACAGGCTGTCAAAATTTGGGCAGATTGAATAGGAAACTGTCCGAGGTCCTTTCTCAGTTGTGATATGGAAAATGGTGGCTTCCTTTTGGTATATCACGGTTTAAAGACTACTACGAAAACTGGTCCCTCTACCATAACATGACACTTAAACTACTTTGAAATCGCCATCTAAACTCTATGCTTTCACGCCCCTTGTTTAAATCTGACTCATCTACAACGTCTCGCGCCAGCATTATAACCTATCGCCGTTCAAATTACATTACCTTGGTTTATCAGTCCAGCAGGCACATTATAGCCAGTTTGCGGGGAATGAGCATATCGAGTTTGCAAATTTTGTGTTATCATGGCAAATAAAGTCTCAAATATGTGATAATGAGAGATTATCACATGGAGATACTTCTTATCGCATACGGTATCAATCCAACACACCAATATCAGCCCTCAAGCCCCGTACATTATTGCATCAGATTGTCCACAGATCCTCAAGTTAATAGCTTTGACTATACTTCAAACAGGCATGGGATAACTGTTTACAAAATGTACTATATCACACACTTACCAAGTTATTCTTCTTTTGTTGTTTCAGCCAAATTACCAGCAACAGAGCCTCCGGCATCTTATGACCTAGTTGTTGGAATAACAGCCGGAGGCTTCAGTGGATGTCTTATTGCATTAATTATCGCGGCTTTGATTATAAGAAACAGGTAAGTGATTTTGTGCACATTAGTCTGCTCATAAGATGTTTTGTGCATATAGCTAGGTGAGCTTGAAGGGTCAGGCAAGTATGTGCAAATACACAATCTCATCATATGCAATTTATGGAAACATATAAGAAGACAGGTATCTCCGATGGATAGTTCCTTCGGGATATCTGTATTCAAAATATCATTTAGGTAGGCAAATCGTTGGATATACTGTTGGAATATTAGTTTTACGGTGACATGTGTGCGGATCCGTAAAACATGATTTCTGACCCCACATCTGACCATGAACATTTTGAATCTCCGCTTGTTTATCATTAAAATCTTTGTTTGATCTCAAATTTGAGCATTGCGCAAGCGACGTAAAGCCACATGTCATCAAACAAAATGTGACGTTAATAATGACTTCAAACCATTCCTAAGTGAATGGAGGATAATTATGTTGTCGCAAATTTCTAACGTTATTAAATCAGACGTCAGTTATCTAGTAAACTCTGTTGCTTATCGAACTCAGAGGTAAGCAAATTCAAATGCGATTGACTATGGTCAGTATTCGTTTATTTTTAATATGCTTCGAAGGTACTGTTGTGAGAAATAAAAAAAAAATAAAAATAAAAAATAATTATAAAAAAAAATATGCTTTTTTATTAAATAAAATAGTAAACTTCAGACAAAATAACTGTATTTTAAAAATCCTAGGAGAAACAGGCATGGACCTTAGTCTATACTTATCCCATTTCGGAAAATTGGCGGGCAGATATAGATAATAGGACACAATAGTAGTAAATATGACACCTAATCAAATTAGCCCTATAAGACTCTTAACAGATCTCTGATCAAATAGCCATCTGCGATTTTATTACTAAAATGCCGAAATAATCAGTTAACAAAGGTAGTCTTAGATTGCATGGCGCATTATTACGAACGAAATATCTACATGATAATTGAATCAGATAACTCTGATGACTTTTGTGATGTAAGCATTTTAGCAGAGAGGTCATGTAATCGAACGTCCGATGGGTTTATCTAAGGTAGAGAGGTTGTCAAGCCATATACTATGCTTGACCGTCGAGCTATCAACACCCGCAATAAACCCTGGACTTGGATCACGTCTCTGTTTCTTATATTTAGGCTAACAAGAATCCATGCCTTAATACAATCGACGTCAAGTCACGACCATGGCACATCTTCGATGGTCCAGAAGATGGTGCACAAAGAGCCCAGAGCCCTGATATCCAGCTTGGAACGCACCACTCGTGGTGAAGAACAGTGGCGTTTCCCACCTCTCAAACCAGCCAGCGAGTGATAATTCCCCAAACAATGATGGCAAATACCTAAAAGGGGATGGGAAGGGCTGTGACCTTCTATGGCCCCAGTCCGCTGTACATATAGACTCAGATGGTGGAGGGACACAAGCAGGTGTAAATATGGTATTATGTCAGGGTGGCGATTATTTATAGGGTAACAGAATTGAAAATTATCGTTTATAAATTCAAACAAATTGATGTTTAAAGATTTGTGACAAATAGGTATTGGCGTCATTAAAATAGGTTAAAATGGCTGCAGGTTGTATTCCAATTAAAGTTTCTTTTCGATGCGACTTGAAAACGAGAACATTTGTACTCAGAGTCAGCAACGAACTGTGGAGAACATAATGTTAAATCAAAGGAGACAATCGTTTAATGGTGTAATATAATAGCCATCAACGCACCTTCTTGCGGAGATGGTTTGAGTCTACCAGTTTGGCTTTCTGATGTAATTTTGAGCATTATTGCAATATTGTCCTGCGGGATATTTCTGAGAAATAAAATCTTGGAACAGATTGTTGTTAAGTATCTAATTGTGTCTAGTTGTCGTAGAGAACCTGTAATATAATTCTTAAAGCTATTATCTTTTGTTAGAATAGCCTCCTTATGGCATAAGTCAAGCATTTGGAAATGAAATGCTTTCTGACGAAATCTTTTCTATTATTGAGAAATCTGGTGGCAGCTGTATAAAACAGAGCGTTTTATGAGCTGTGGGGGATTATTATCTAAGAATGTAAAAGACGAGGTTTCGGCTGTCTCACAGCGTTAGGCTGTGGGGCTGTGGTCTCATAAATTGGACTGAATATTGGGTTTTTCGTGATGAGAGGATTATTATAAATGTCATGACAATATTTCTACGAATATAAAGTACAGACGTCGATTTCGGGAAATGTTAGAAACATGTAAAGAACAATACTTTTGAGCTAGATATATCTACAATTTGGACTACTTATTAAAGCTGCATACTCTGTAACTATGAACATTTTTCGAAAAAAAATATTTTCTTTTTAAATCATTTGCAAAAGTAGAATAAATTTATGTTGTCACAATAAACCTAATTTCTACAGCTGAAAACTGCATAAAAAGTGAATTATCTTATAAAAACAGGTGTATTTTCTCTTGTTTGTAATTATTTGCGTCCCTCCAATAATTCTGTCAGTTGATTTTTAACATAAATGCTGTTGTTTAGGCACTAATAATGTGTTAATTATTACGAAAAAGGTAAAATGTATACCTGAATTTTAGTATTTATACTGTGTTCTTGAAAAATAGAAACTATATTTTTAAAATGAAAATGTCAAAAGTTACAGATTATGCAGCTTTAAAATACTAGAAACCATTTATATGACTTATTCATGTGTTGGTAATTATGTTTAACCACCAGTTGTGTTGAGCCTGCGTCACTGCAGACTGTGTCGACTATAAGCCACCAAACGAGCTAAGGACTAAAACCACTATACGGTCATGTTAGAGAGACTTGAGGGTGGGCGCGGTTGGTCCCCTCCTGGGCTGTAAAAACGTCTGGACGCCCTTGTACAGATATCCTTGGACTGGGAGCTGTCTCCTCCCAGCTATGTTTCTTTATGTACTATTGAAAACCACTATACGATCACGAATTAGCAAAATGCTGGGACTTTATACGATCACGAATTGGCAAATTGCTGGGACTTTATTACGATCACGTTGGGACTATAAGATCAGACGTTGGGACTAAATGCTCTCCCAACTTGGGACTATTCCAGTGCTCCCATTGTACACGATCTATTGTAACAGCGGCTATGTTACAATATGCCGTCATGGTGCCAAGGTTCCCAGGATATGGACTTAATTACTAACTGTAATTAACTCTTTTAGTTACCTGTGTTGTCGAGGCTACAAGCATGTACATGTAATTTGAATTTAACTGTTCATGCTGTGTAAAATTACATGCTACGCAGATAGACGAATGTTGTTGTCGCGGGAAATAAACAGAAAATGAACTGTGAATTTGGAGTTTAAATGTGACTTGGGATACAACAAAAAAAAAGCTATTGATGGGAATTAAATTTCTTATAATAATATTAATTGTCCTGGACTAAATAGTTTTCTATATTCCAAGTGACCTGGAACTTAATTGTAATTTACACTAAACATTCGCATTGGAAATATTTTTAAAAAAATCTAGATACTGTTCCGGCTGGAGAAGTATATCTATACTGCCTATTGTTCGGGCATTTCTAATGAAATGAACTGTGGACTATATGGTGACAGAAAACTGATTATTTTCATGCAGTATTGAGTCCATCTACAGTACTAAAACTTGATCTTGTTTTGATGAAATATTGCAATTATTACAAGTTTATAACATTTGCATGTTAATTGAATTAGCTATAATAGTATTAGTATTGTTTACTGAAATATGTATCTTCAGTTCAGGAGTATGTCATGAAAATTTGAAATCTGCCTGTTGGGATGTATAACCTTTTTTATTGAGTAATATGCTGTAAATTTTGTAAATTTGCCAAACATATAATTCCAAGTTGATAACGAAGATTTTGAATACATTTTATTAACACAGCTGGTTGGATTAGGAAAAAAGCATATGTTTGCTTTAGTATGTTTTAAATGGTCTGGCGGTCTGCATTATGAAGGTTTTCTTTGTATGATGAAAATGAATAGATATTTAATGCTTAAAGACCATGATAACAGTATTAGGGAAATTGCATTGAAAGAGCGTTCGTGTGTTGGTGGTAGGTTTTAGTATACTGTTTACTTTTAGTTTAAGAGCAGAGGTGCAACGAATCCATAAAATCGCATGGAGTATTTACACGATGGTTCCGTTGGAATAACTGGCGGCCACGTAGATCCACGTTGACTGGGTTCCGATGGTACGGAATGTCACAGCCTGAAAGCTGTCGTCTTACGTTAGGTTTGAGCCAGGGTCTTGTTTTGATTCCGCCTGTGATCCCTTCAAGGACAAGGGGGAGGTGAAGGCCCGTGATCCCCAGGAATACGGGGCTAGGTAATATACACTGTCGGATATTTGGGAGTCTAGATTGTCATATGCTGGTACTATGCATGCGGCAGGAGCTCCTGGATAGATGTTTGTCATATATTTGCCACCACACGATGCATGGTTTAGATTTTACAGGCACTGCCAGAGCTATGCGAAACTACAACAAATTATTAAGTAATTCAGTAAATGAGCTAGCTAAGGTTTATATTTTTACATACTGTGGGATATTGATTTTCAGAGAAACTTGGGTTAGTCAGTTTAGGATATTTAGCACTGCTTGGGGTAGTGAGTCAGCTAGAAGACGGTAACATTACCTTGTTGTGTTTACAGGTATGGTTTGATTAGGGCCGTGACCCCGTGCTAGGGCTGGGGTAGCCACAAAGTACTACATCATATTTGAGAAAACCCATGGTTAGTGAAGGTCCCGAATGTGTATTGGTTATTTACACTTTGGTAGCCATTTTAGATTTATAATTGTAATTGAAAAGATGATTGGATCGCAGAAATCGCAAAGAAGTGATAAATCTTGGATTAGGGTCTTAAATTTGGAAAGATGCGTGTAATAGCACAATGAATCTTGAAATAGTTAGGCGGCATTGATATGACATGACTTTGTGTTGGATGTTGTGTCATTGATATTGGAAATTTATGTTCTACAGCAGCAGATGAGTATACTGTTGGACAAAAGTTATAGCTAAAACTTGATTGTTGTTTAGAGCTATTATATTTTGTAACTTTTTGACGATAAAAGCTAGGGAAGCTTTTATCCTGTGGCCCCGAACGTTTGTAATATAATAGCCATTAACGCACCTTCTTGCGGAGATGGTTTGAGTCTACCAGTTTGGCTTTCTGATGTAATTTTGAGCATTATTGCAATATTGTCCTGCAGGATATTTCTGAGAAATAAAATCTTGGAACAGATTGTTGTTAAGTATCTAATTGTGTCTAGTTGTCGTAGAGACCCTGTAATATAATTCTTAAAGCTATTATCTTTTGTTAGAATAGCCTCCTAATGGCATAAGTCAAGCATTTGGAAATGAAATGCTTTCTGACGAAATATTTTCTATTATTGAGTAATCTGGTGGCAGCTGTATAAAACAGAGCGTTTTATGAGCTGTGGGGGATTATTATCTAAGAATGTAGAAGACGAGGTTTCGGCTGTCTCACAGCTTTAGGCTGTGGGGCTGTGGTCTCATAAATTGGACTGAATATTGGGTTTTTCGTGATGAGAGGATTATCATAACTGTCATGACAATATTTCTACGAATATAAAGTACAGACGTCGATTTCGGGAAATGTTAGAAACATGTAAAGAACAATACTTTTGAGCTAGATATATCTACAATTTGGACTACTTATTAAAATACTAGAAACCATTTATATGACTTATTCATGTGTTGGTAATTATGTTTAACCACCAGTTGTGTTGAGCCTGCGTCACTGCAGACTGTGTCGACTATAAGCCACCAAACGAGCTAAGGACTAAAACCACTATACGGTCATGTTAGAGAGACTTGAGGGTGGGCGCGGTTGGTCCCCTCCTGGGCTGTAAAAACGTCCGGACGCCCTTGTACAGATATCCTTGGACTGGGAGCTGTCTCCTCCCAGCTATGTTTCTTTATGTACTATTGAAAACCACTATACGATCACGAATTAGCAAAATGCTGGGACTTTATACGATCACGAATTGGCAAATTGCTGGGACTTTATTACGATCACGTTGGGACTATAAGATCAGACGTTGGGACTAAATGCTCTCCCAACTTGGGACTATTCCAGTGCTCCCATTGTACACGATCTATTGTAACAGCGGCTATGTTACAAATGGTAGTGAAATATGGAAGCAGAAGAGCGGTACAAGTTGAGAAAACAAACAAACAGAAGAATTCCAAGATGCTTTTAGTATATATTGTAGAGCATATGCATGCGGGCATACCGATTTATAGTACTAAGGTATTGGTAGTATGATTTTACTGGCAAAACGTCTTCGCTCTGTTAATACGATTATGCAATGTATTACCAAAACCATATCAGTTTGTGATACATGCTTATACAGGGAAACCAAATTTATTTAAGGAAGCAAGTTTTTTTTCTTTTTTCTGCTTTAAGTGCTAGAATAAGTGGTAGGCTAGCTACTTACTCACCTGGTTTATCTGTATAAATTCATGTTTTACTTGTACATATATTGACAGAAGCGCATTCGTACTGTCATTAGTTGTCATTTGATTCTCTGCACTGCATGGGTGTCTAGTTTTCTTTATCTGTTTAGTTTCTGTTTAAATGATAAATGATTGAGAAAAAAATGAAATAAATGGAGTATGAAAAGTACATAGAAAACGAGATAAAGTTTATTGTGAGTATTGATCTTATGTAACATTGGACATAAGTATTATATGTAAGAAACATAATTTTGTATTTTGCCAGAGTTTATATGGAGCATAAAGAGAAATGGATACATCAATAAGGATAGGCGATTTATTAAAAAAAGAAGGAAAAACCGCATAATAACGAAAAGTTGAGAATTTCAGGCCTTAAATATGTAACTGTAATGTTAGTATTGAGTATTAAATGCGCTGAGCATAATATCATACTTTTTAAAACTATTATTTGCATGTTATATTGAAAGCCTAGATAAAATCATTCTTGTAGCAGTCCGCATGATTTGATATTTAAAAGACATAAATATATAGTCAATGTCAAACGTAACAAATCCTACATGTAACCTTAGCGTCGAGAATTAAATGCTTTGAGCATATATCATCGTACTTTTAAAATTATTGGTTGCTAGTTATACAAAGAGAATAGCTAAAAAATACGTCACAATCCGCATAATTTATAAACCAAAATAAGTAATTGAATAAACTGTAAAACATAGCTGAACACGCATGTTACTTTAACCTTTATTTCAAGTATTAGGTGATTATTGACGAATAATTGGTACCTTTATAACTGCTATTTACATATTGCATTAAGTTCTACAAGAAAACGATCCAAGTAACGAAACTTACAACTTGTTAATCATAATAAACATCCATATCATGTAACGTAATGAAACTGTAGATCTTCCACGCTATAGCTACTTTAGTTCTGAGTATTAAATGCTTATAATGCATATATTTGTACTTGTACAAAGTACTAGTTGCACATTGCAGTAAGGTCTAAGTTAAAACGTGTGAAGTTAACAATATATACATGCATGATTAAGTAACGTAAAAAATTAAACACTTAAGTATACACTGAACCGAAGTTATAAGTAGCCACCATACAATTTTTGCTCCTGTTCAGAAAGTAAAAATCGCTCTCACAAAATTTAAATTCTATAAGAAGGTCCAAGGCTTTTTTAAGACTCTGCAAATTATGTCATTTCAAAATGTCAGGTAGACCTGGCATAGACGAGGTCCGAATAAAGGTACCATTATTTCAAAAAGTCACACTTTTTAGTGGGATATAAACTATTCATCAGATACGTTATCCATTTATATTTTTATTAGTTTGAAGATGTTTATAACAGCTGTGATATAAGATGAAAAGAATCAAAGGTTGTTTTGACAATTGAACACTCCATTTCTCTTCTACGTTAACATGAAGACAGCCACGGTCGACAACTTAATCAAAGGATTTTTAACTTAACCATGCAGTTTGCATACACACTTTGCATTGCTCTGTACGCTTTATTATCTGCGGCACAGGAGTGCAATTTTCAGGGGTTCTTTATTATGAATTGGCGACACTGTTCTGTTTTAAAATTAAAAGAAATCTTTAACAAATGTCATTTAAATGGCATTTAAAGTTTCACGTTAAAAGCGGAAGTGGATACCAAATGAGTAAAAAATGTCATTAGAAAATGGGCTCATCAAGTTGCATGGTGTTTTGTCAAACATATTAACGTAAAATAAAACACATACAATGAGTTTTGTATGTGCAGCTGATGATTTCCGAAAATTTCGGAAAATTCGGAAAATTATCAATTTTTAAAAATTCATAAAAAATCTGTCATAAGCAAAATGTCAAGTGTTTGATGTTTTTCAAGTCGACTAGGCAGGTTTGGAATCACCTGTACTTGAATTTGATAAAAATTGCACTCAAAACGCTTATTTTCTTCAAAAATTTGAATTTTGCATTTTTGAACCCAAAAATCGTGAAGTGATAGAAAACTCTTCCAAAACACCGCTTAACGTTAGTTCATTACAATACACATACTTGGGCAAAAATTCATTTCAATATCACTAGGGCTTAGTCAGAAAAAAAAGAAATTAAAAAGTGGCTACTTAGAACTTCGGTTCAGTGTATATAGAGAAGTAGCATGGTATTGAAATAAGGTTTATCAGTTAATGAGGTAGGATTTCTGTAACTAAATGCGATCGTATGGTCATAAGTATTAATGCCTAAGCAAAAATCTTACATGTAACAAGGCATGTCGCATATGAAAGTTGATTTGTATTAGTTTGTATGACAGATAGGAAACACAATATGAAACTGATGATATACACGTTTAAAGTTTAAAGCCTTCAGGGATTTAGGCAATGTAACTGTGTTACAGTTTTTAAAGAAAAGTTATAGGAAGTAAAAGTTAGGCTGGCGCCCTAAAACTGGTTTAAGCCCTCCAATAAAATATTTTACTGACCATTCCAAGGCTGTACTTCTTTTGTAGATCTTTTATGTTTTTGTTCTGTCTTGTGTTTGCTATGTCTTTGTGCGCATCTGTTTATATCTGCTTTGTGGTCACCTGTTGGGAAAAGGCTGACCTCTTGGCTCTCGTTTGTGGGGTCTAACTGTGAGTTTGTCACTTTCCCATTGGTATCCTGGGTCAGGTGTGGTACTTGATTGTATCGATTCCTGATCTTTGCACCCTTACTTACTTTTAAAATAAAGAAAAAATGCTAAAAATTAGAAAAAACACTCCTTGTATATATATATGTTGTTGTTTTTTTTATATATATATATATAGTTATGAGTATATCAACTCAAAATATGTAAAAGTGGAAACAACTGGAAGATGATTAATGGCTATACAAAGACAATTGCTTATACGCAGAATGCATTGAAATGGCTGTCCTAGGAATATATAGCTTGGTAGTTCATTACAGTAAGGCAGTTTACCACGGTGACTAAGGTACATAATATAATTAAATGAGTTGATATACAGGATAACTATAATAGTATTTTGTTCGTAATATTTCCATGGTAACTGATAGTAATAGTAAATAAGATGATTGAAATGAGAAGAGTAACGTATCTGAGTCAGTTGAACTACTTTATGGGAAAAAAGTAAATTTTGAGGGGGAGGTGCTGTTGTACAGTAAAAATCAGAGAAATAAAAAAAATAAATAAATAATAAAATAATGAGTATATGCATTGTCATTAAATAAAAAAGTAAAATTCAGACAAAATAAGTGTATTGTAAATATCCTAGGAGAAATATGCATGGACCTGAGTCTATACTTATCGCATTTCGGAAAATTGGCGAGCAGATAAAGGTAATAGGACACAATAGTAGTAAATATGACACCTAATCAAATTAGCCCAATAAGAATTTTAACAGATCTCTTGATCAAATAGCCATCTGCGATTTTATTACCTTAACGCCGAAATAATCAGTGAACAAAGGTAGTCTTAGATTGCATGGCGCATTATTACGAACGAAATATCTACATGATAATTGAGTCGGATAATTCTTATAACTTTTTTGATGTAAGTATATTAGCAGAGGGGTCAAGTGATCGAACGTCTGATGGGTTTATCTTAGGTAGAGGGGTTGTCAAGCCATATACTATGCTTGACCGTTGAGCTAACAACACCAAGAATTAACCCTGGGCTTGGATCACGTCTCTGTTTCTTATATTTAGGTAATAGACCTTGAGGTGCCAATAACCCTGGTGCACCATACCGGGGATTTTGTAGACATATATTTTCTGAAACCCTATTAAATAACCTTTAAAATGAAGCTTCTTAGCACTCTGAACATGGTAGTGTTTTGTTGTGGCGGCCTGTTGATAACGTTACCTATATGAATTTTCATTACACGTACAAGAATCGCCATAAAATATATATTTGATACATTTTTATCATTTAAATTATGACTTTATCACCAGATACTAAAGCAATTGTTAATCAATATGCTAAAATATCTATAGTCTTGAATTTATGATTGTATGGTTACGTCTATTACAATTTCTAATGAATTTTACATCTTTAGATAATTTTTGTCAAAAATATTTTGGTTACAAACGTTCAATAGTAAAGCTGTCCAAAGTGTTATTTTATTATCAAAAATTTACATTTATTATCTTTACAAAAAAGTATGTTTGTAAGTCATACCTTGCATATGATATCTGTAATTACCTTTTAAACATGATAACTGCACGTAAAAGATATTTTATTCACAACAGTTCAAGGGCAATAAAAAGCAGGTATATGTTCCAAATCAATTTAGTCATCATCTTTTTTCAGTGCATTTATCATTTTAACTAAGATTCTAGATAAATAGCAGTATGTAGGGAGGTATCTTTCCAGCTACTGAAAAGTAACGTATAGTACAAAACAAAGATATAGTAATATTACCCCCTTGTTTGATTCAGACATTATTATGAGCAAAATGCGCTCTACGGAATTATATAATTTTGACTTAATTTTTTTATGTCATTAAATAAAATAATTGCATTCTGCTAAGGTAACTGCTTGTGTACTTTTATTTACGTTACTTATAAAAGTCTTTACACTTAAAGTATATTTTGAGCATCTTTAATAGCTTAATTAAAATTATTCATTCTCTAAATGGTCAAATACTCTTTTAGATAAAATGATAAGCTGGGTCCAACAGTTGAATGAAGATATTTCCTTTCAGTGGTGTTGTATGCGTTACCATATTATTCTTTATATCATTACATAAATAGTATTCATCCAATTTAAATATATTTATTGGACACCCTTACACTATCAAATAAGATATTTTCTATATATTAAATGATAATATTCTATATATGCAGCTGTATACATGGTATATACAGTTGGTACCTTTTTGTCCAAAATATTAGCTTAATAAAAATAGATAAAGTGAAAATAACCTCAAAAATTTAGTTAATTATATAGTATCCCATTATCTTAAATAGGCTATAGCTGTCCATCTGAAATATCATGTAATTCATGCTGCATGCCAAATCATTTCCAGCTCTGACCTTATTAGCATATTTGAACTAATTCAGAATATAGCAGCCACATTTACTATTCAGAAAAAAAAGAAAGGCACAGTCTACTTTGTAGATATAAATAACATCCCAGAGTGTTATTGATGTTATCAAATATAATATTCTGTATCGAAACATTGTAATCGTACCATACTATACAATCTCGTTGCAACTTAATTCATGTTGGGGTACTATACAGAAACTATATTTGTCACAACTGCACATTAATCAGTTAGGCACATCCGTTCGAATGAGATATAATATGTCAATCTAGATATGCATAATCATCTTATGCCAATCGAGATATGCCACTTTCGTAATATACCCAGAACGAAATATATTATTTCAATCGAGATATTCGATATATTTCGATCAATATATTGTTTTTTCTCGATTCGCACACGTGGTCTTTGTTGCGTCATGCGCATTCTTGTACCGATTTGCGCATTGCACGCAAATTTGAATTTGATAGAAATAATTTATACCTACAAAAAAGCCAGCGTCATAAGAAAGTTCACCAGGGAACTTTTATATAGAATAGAGTCGAAAGTGTGCTCGTCCCCAAATGTCGACATACAATAAGTATCAAATCTTATGTCTTAAAATGTCGCGCACACGCACCCATGCACGCACAGTAAATACAGTGGCGACAGTGTTTGGCATTATTTCGACGCATTGGCCGCCTTACTCATCCAGTAGTTCAATTATTCCATGAGAGGCATGTACAATAAGACAATGTGTCAGTGAATTGTGTAATTATACCTGATCAGAATGATCATTCAAGAGAAGGCTGATCCGAGCCTATGCTGATTGATAAAACCTCCCGCGAATTAGGGTATTAGAATACTGATGAGGCCCTCCCAGGGGGGTACCTGCTCCCTTGTTCCCCTGAAATATATTGGCTTGTTCCCCTGTTCCCCAAAAATCGAAAATTTGTTTTCTTATGTTCCCTGTTCCCCAATATTGTCTTTGTTCCCCTGTTCCCCTTAAAATTTGGCCTTTTTTCCCCTGTTTGCCTGAAAAAAAATGCCCTGTGTGCCCTGTTCCCGAAAACCCCCTGGGAGTGCCTCACTGACGAAAACAGACACTCTCTTGCTATTAATGTAATAAATTGAACATTGATACAATCCGACGGAACATGCGCTCCTCAGGACGGATTTTTCTATCCCACCCTCATATAGTGATATTATAAGCCTACCCAGTACCAACCATGCCAACCCGTGAGAAAGATAAAAAAAAAACGAACAGCCGCACGCCGGCCGCACGTTGAACTGTGACGTCATTTTATTGTAAAAAATGACGTCATCATGCCACATTATTATGTTGCATCTCAGCATATTCAGGATTTTCTGGAAGCTTTTTTTCACCTTTTATTTTTTCAATAAAAATGAGGTGTTTAGTGGTGAGCTGGAAATAGAACCCATTTGTGTCAGAAGAAAAACATCCGTCTTAAATTGAGCCGCAATGTTCATGAGATTTCCAACAATGAGGAAACGTAATGTGCGACCAGCAAAAGGCTCAGACCAGCCTGCGCATACGCGCGCTCCGATCAGAGCCTTTGCTGGTCGCTTGAATATTCCATGACTCTAAGGCTACTGATTGAACACTGTTTGGAGTTTCTAAGCTAAAAACGGAACTACACAGTCTCGGCTGAGTCTACATTTGTCAAAACGCCATATTGTTGGAAATCACATGTTGCGATAAATTTGTCATCGCTCGGCAAGCCGAGTGATGCCATGGTATAAAACTAATGATAATATTTTAAATCTAAATGAAATTACCTAAAATTATATGCCGTTTTAGATATAATATTTCAAATGAAAATATAGATAATCGGATGTATAGAATTATGTATCTCGAAGGATATATTATATTTACATTGAAATAGTTATGTTTATATCTCGATTCAGATATATTATTTCGAATTAGATATTATATTCGGATTCACATACTATATCTCGTTCGGACGGATGTGCCTAACTGTTAATTAATTAATTAATTAATATTTCAGGTTGAAATAGGTGTTCTACATATTCAATTCTTTGTGAATGCATTTTACCATACTGAAAGGTTGAAATCATCCAAACACAAGAATTTTTATATAAAAAATACTTTGAAAGTATATC
Organism: Loripinus fragilis; assembly: GCA_964019695.1. Classification (NCBI taxonomy): domain Eukaryota; kingdom Metazoa; phylum Mollusca; class Bivalvia; order Lucinida; family Lucinidae; genus Loripinus; species Loripinus fragilis. Next base: position 25,633,911 of record OZ026516.1, read on the forward strand.
AAGTATCTTTTTATTTTTCCTCGATCTTCAAATATAAACAACTGAATAGGAAACCACGTAAACTGTGAACTTTGAAATAAATATGGATCACTTGACTTTATAGTAATGTTAAAGTTGGTAACTTATTTCTATGTAAACGGTAATATATTAAGTTTATAATAAACAATAAACTGCTGACCATATGACAAATATATGTGTATGTTCATTTGAGCAATGTTAAGTGAATATCTTGGGTATTGTTGTATTGGTTCGGTTCTATTCAATATTCAAGTATATGATAAAATATCACCAGTTCTATTTCTCACTATACAAACACGTACTTTTGTGAATAAAGTTGGCTACCAATTGCATAAATCAAACTTCTAAAGCATTATATTTCCCTTTTTTAACAAAATCGTTGAAATTGGTTGATTGAACGGGTACTTTTTGTAGAAATCGGTACTCAATTTATTTAAAATGCCCACTAACAATTGAATCAAGAAAAAATATGAAATTTCATCATGGTTTATGCAATATCTTCTATTTAAATGTATAATTAAATCAGATATTAAAAGTTTTTAAAGGTTTTAAAATGACAGTTTATCGTCTTCTTTTATATTTTGATCTTACAAAGTAAGAAATAACTCTTCAGGCAAAATTACCATTATGATGTTCTAAACCTTAGCACGAACACATTAAAACCAGATAAATTATGGCTCAAATCATGCATATCTCCATTATTGGCTAATGAGATACTCCGCTTACAGCAACTGTATTCATAGCCATTACTTAATGTTATAATTATGTTTCTTGATCATACTCACTTACTTTTTTATGCATTTTCGATAAAGATGAGTGCCAGTTTCTTCAGTAGCACCTGTCAGATCAACCAAAATTTTAAATATTAGTACATTAATATATGGAATGTAATGTTATGGTTGTTTGAAAACTCTCATCTAAAATCAACAATATTCGCATTAAACAATTTCAGTATAGTGAGAAATACATAGTTCTTGTTTTTATTATATATTTGGAGAGTAACATAGTTCACAATCATATAAAATTCTTTTGCATGACTAAAACCTTGAAAATATCTGGTTTCATACTGCGCTGGTGTGTTCTAAAATGATAATATTAGTTGAGCATGCTAATGACGTTAGATGTAGTTAATGAGGACGAGACTGATAACGAGTCCAATTACTAGTCGAATCGTTCTCATACAACACGCATTTTCTTTTCTTTTGGGGCAGAAATGTCACCATAAGTTTCTGCTTTTAAAGCTTTAATCTAAGGGTTACTGTTATAGAAACTATAAGATTGTTACTTACGTTAATTTTAAGTATCATCGATTACGTTAGCATTGCCCTTGGTCTGTATTTGGAATCCTAATGCAATCATCACAATGAATTGGCTACCTCATAAACTTTAAAAGTTATTTGGACAGAAAGTTCACATGTTCTATTTCTTTGGGACATGCGTGCTAGTGGTCATTAAAAAGAGGGGTTGGGGTAGATAATTTTCATTTATGAGGTGATGGAGGTCACTGCTGGTTCAGCTACGTACAAATGTCAAGGCTGTAGACAGTAGTTTACTAAAAGATTAGTTTTGTTTATTGCATTGATAAGTTAGGGCTCTTTCATGCAAACCAAATATCTATGTGTCTTGATCCACATCTGAATTAAGGGTGAGGTTGGCGCCGTTAAACCGGTTTAAGCCCTCCAGTAAAATATTTTACTGACCGTTCCAAGGCGGTACTTCTTTTGTGGATCTTTTATGTTTTGTTCTGTCTTGTGCTTGCTATGTTTTGTGCACGTCTGTTTATATGTGCTTTGTGGTCACCTGCTGGGAAAGGGCTGACCTCTTGGCTCTCGTGTGTGGTGTCTTCTGTGAGTTTGTCACTTTCCCATTGGTATTTTGGGTCAGGTGTGGTACTTGATTGTATCGATTCCTGATCTTTGCACCATTACTTACTCTTAGTAAACTAAAAACTGAGTTATATAAGAATCGATAAGAGGTAGAAACGCTAATTTACATAGGTAATCTATGCCAGTGGTAAAGATATTTAGATGTTTTTGATTTGATGAATTTAGAACAGGTAACATCTAAGCATAATTTCTAAAGGCAAATAACCCAAAGATTATATCGCCTTTACCATGAAGTCTGGTGATTTTTATTACAGTCTGAACTTACAAATTATATATAAATAACGTATTTAACACATTCTGAAACGATAAAGCCCCCACAGTCAGAGTGCTAACAAGTTGTATTAAGTAGCTAAGGATACTGGCTATCAGAAAATATATGTCTACAAAAATCCCGGGTATGGTGCACCTTCACCATATAATGCCTCATAGTCTATAACTTTCAACTTCAAGTTACAAGCCTTAAGGAGATAATTTTAGTAGATAAATTTTAGTCTTAAGAGAAATTCTTAAAGAAACGTTAAATCGTTAATCCACGGGTGGTAAACCTAGGAACTATCACGAAATTGTGTTAACGTAATTTTGTTCCCAAGCCACATCCGGGACACGTCGTGGTAGTTTCCAGGCCGAAAAATGGATAAAGAAAGGTTGGTGTCACTTTCATTTTTGTTTTATTTTACAACTAAGAACGAACAATGGTGAAATCAGACAATGTGGTTCCTTGTAAATATGTCACAGCGTCCCCTCTAGCCCAAATTTGTGTTTGAAAAGTTCATTTCTGTCGTTAGATTCGTGTTTCCCCAATGAGCATCGGACCAACTTTCCCCCAAAGTTCGAATGATTTTAGCCCATATCTGTCAAATTAAATGGAATTTGATATCATTTGACGATGTAAATGATAAAAAAGGCCCTGAATAAGCATTCCTATACAGAAAAAATCTGAGCATTTACTGGTAAACGAGTCATGCCCCATTCATCATGTGTGGTAGTTTCCAGCTCATCGTGGTAGTTAAAATGCTATTGTGGTAGTTTCCAAGACTTTGTAGGAATTTAGTAGTAGTACGCATCAGCAGATGTTCACTATTCAGGGGCTACTTCATTTTTATAAATACAGGGTGTGAGGGTCGAACCTTGAATACCCCTCTTATTCATACGAAGACCATTTCAAACAATCTTTTGTCAGAAAACAAATGTCGACTGCCTGAATTTTATTTTAGTGGGCTATTGAAATGATAAGAAAAATGAAAAGAAGGGATATTCACATATTTTGTTAATAATAAAAATGCTTTTTAATTATCAAATAACATGCCCGTTCATCGTCACACTCACATGTATATAAAAAGTGTCCCAACCCGAGGATATTTCCCTTTTTTCCTGAAGCGCAAGTACTAGCGATACTTTTGGCCAGTAATCTTAGCCTGCCATTTTATCTTAACATTGACTGAACATGGAACAATTTTAACGTAGCAAGTGTCGCAATTTTTTATATCATTCCTTTTTGTATTTCGCTTGGTCCACCACGGCTCAACTGATGACCTTCTTTTGCTTTAGATTTCCAGAGGTGTTGTTTGGCAGTCCAGGGCATGATCTCCACCTGCCATACATCACATTGAATCTGTTGAGTCCTCAGCTTAGCTTCTTCATGGTGTTGAAATGTGATTTATTGGTTTACCATGGTAATTAATTGATGAGTTTGAGGGTTATCACACGAAACAAACAACCACTATAATGTTTTGTAACACTTCAGAAACATATCCCAAAAAGTCTTGGAAACTACCACGATAGCATTTTAACTACCACGATGAGCTGGCAACTACCACACAGGACGAACGGGGCATGAATCGTTTACAAGTAAATGCTCAGATTTTTTTCTGTGTAGGAATGTTTATTCAGGGTCTTTTTATCATTTCCATCGTCAAATGATATCAAATTCCATTTAATTTGACAGATATGGGCTAAAATTCTTCGAACTTTGGGGAAAGTTGGTCCAATGCTCAGTGGGGAAACACGAATCTAAAGAAAGAAAATAACTTTTCAAACAAAATTTTGGGCTAGAGGGGACGCTGAAACATATTTACACGGAACCACATTGTCGGATTTTACCATTGTTCGTTCTTAGTTGTAAAATAAAACAAAAATGAAAGTGACATCAACCTTTCTTTATCCATTTTTCGGCCTGGAAACTACCACGACGTGTCCCGGATGTGGCTTGGGAACAAAATTACGTTAACACAATTTCGTGGTAGTTCTTAGGTTTACCACCCGTGTAATCGTTTGAGTCATAAAACAATTCTCATGTATTAAAACTAATAGAGTACTGGAATTTTAATGTGTAAGATAATAAAACATCAGGTCTATTGTAGAATACATTTCCATGTAGGTTTGCTAATATTTATGGAGAACGCAGTGCACAATTGGTATACTGACTGACTTTAATTACGCAACACTACTTTCCCCTTATATCTTCCAAAAGACTATTGGATGTTAACTTCCTTTGCTTCGATAATGTCATCATGAGTTGGCTTCTTCAGCAAACACTTAAGTTTTAAATGTACAACTAAACTGGACGTGACGTTATTTGCTTTGTATGAATTTAGACATTTAAACATTGGTTAAGTAGAGGAGATTTAAAGCTATTAAATGAAAGGGTACACCCAGATAAACGTCAACTACGCAAATAAGCTGCATCGCAGACCTGCCAATGAATGTGAGAGTCATTCCTCGATGACTTACACAGTCCATGATGCAAAGTTGATGCTTCTAGTGTTTCTTGATTTAACGAAGTAGAGAATCTTTCATCCATAACATTTGATCACATAAAACAGTTGACCCCTGTCTCAAAAAGTTTACATTTTAATGCATTAAGGTCATCTTAGTTGGACACGTTTTCCATGTTTTACTTACAAATGAATGCTCTTTAACATACAATCCAAATTATTGTTCTGCCTTCTTTTTCGAGACTTAAATTAAAGCTGTTATCCAAGTGTTGCGTTTTTAAAGTCCGTCAGTATATATACGGTCACCTCTGTCATGCAAACACCTCCAAATTGGCAGACAACTTCTTTAATGAAGTTTGTTCATTCAAGGATCATAATAAACAAATAAAACTCGTGTATGTGTGCGGCTTCATAAAGTGCGATATCGTTTGAAATATACAGTCAGACATAAGTAAAGCATCACCCAAACATAATTTCAGAGACGTTTTTTGTGTACAACTTTCTTCAGAAAAACAACCAGTTTGTAATGCTTTGTTACCCTTGTCTTCCTTTGGTCTGCTACCCATATCAGAATGTCATTTTGTCATTTTACTGAATTTCTACGGTGTCCTGTATACAACAACCCCTATCTTTGGGTGTACCCTGAAAAAGTGTCACAGCTTAACCTAAAGTGCTTACTTTGAATTCAAATAAACGCAGAAATAATCTAGACATATTTTTTCAAACTAGTGCCAAACTAATTCTGTCGAATTCAAGATTTCATGTCAGGTATAGAGGATCATAGAGATAGTTAATCGCGTGTTTATAATATTTGCATTATCACTATATAACATGCCATTCTTTACACATCCATAACTTTTATTCTTATAGAGATATGAATCTGAAATATTCAGACATATCTTGTCATTGATATTGTAACAGTATGCCACTAACACTTTACTGGTCTAAGCGTATTGAAAATACCATAATGGGTTTGAGAATAGGGACATTTTAGGGGTAAATGTGCAATTTACCATGCCTGGTTGTTTGCCTTTGTGACAATCAAATCGAAATTTGCTGTAAATTGTCAGTCACCACTTTATCTATTTTCATAAATAAAACAAGAAAATATTCATGACCCGAAAGCTTCCTTCGTTTTCTAGGAAACTATTGAGGCGATGCTTAACTTATGTCTGACTGTATAGCTGATTCCGTAGCTAAATAAGCAAAATGGAATTATTTAAAAATGTAGATGCCTAATTTGGATACAGCTAGTAGAATCGTATGAGTTTTGTAAGTTTCGAACATATTGAACAATTTGTGTAGTGTAAATAATTTAGCACATGGTTTTTGATAAAAGAGACGTGAAGTTACATAGTAACATCGTATGAGAGCGACGATTTTGATTTGTATTGAGCAACTTATAACTCAATGTCCAACGACACCATCTTATCAGGCCTTTAATACCAGCTTATTTCGGCACGCCCAGAGGTCGGCACTTCCGAATATAGGTAGTACCAGATTTGGAAGATCCCAACATATCTTGAATAAGGGTATTGCAGCCATTATGCACGTGCGAAGCGGTCAGTACATTACGACAGCATGAGCCATAAGAATCTTAGCGTCACAGATTCGATCTCCTGTTGTCTGTTACTTGTAGCTGCTAGGCTAATAACACTCGGGGAGCGCTGTTGACCAGTCGGTAGGGCTTCAGACTAGGGGTCGAATTGTTGCTAGTTCAAGTCTTACCGCGAGAGGAGTCACTGCGTTTTGTCAGTTTGAGCAAGACACTTTGTTCGTTGCTTAGTACTGGTTTAACCCAGGAACACTCGTCTCGACATAACTGAAAAATCATCGGCTGGGACATAAAGAATCATAACAAAGAAATATGATAAACACACTTCTCTCTCATAACGAAAATTAACTATTTAATTAGGGAATATTTTAATATAGCTGTAACTGCTGTTATGTCAAACTTATGAAATGGTTTTCAGTACATGGTACATAGTGAATTCTGTTCGCCCGTACTTGCGCTGTTACAGAACAATAGCTGGGTCGTATCTACCGTCGGTAGCTACGATTTCATTCCCAGTTAGCGGGCGTCCAGTCGATGAAAATCACAACAGTAACTTTTTACATGCAAGTTTTAATGAGCAATCCCGTATTCATGTATTTTAAATATTCTACTCTTGTTTGACGATAAAAACACATTCAATATACAGTTTGGAAATATATTGTGAATCAGAAGTAGAAGTATGGGTAAGCTGTGTCTGCTGTAAGGCGTCGTATGCTCACATGCTGTTGGGGTCTGCAGACCAAAACAGACATGTGTACGCCCGACTCCGTCGGCAGACTCAGGCGCAGATCTGGTTTTACAAGGTTCAGTCTACCAGTGCAGATAGACGGATGGCTGAGAATGGGTTTGCTCCCCCCCCCCCCCCCTAGGGAATTTTGCAGATATATCCTATCTTGTAGAGAATTGAAAGCCAAGTCTTTTAAGACTTGTTTGCACTCTGTGCTCAGGGGCGTTAGTCTGTCAGAGCCTGTAACATACGTTACTTTATCAAATTAAGAAAAAGTAAATTGAAAGTTTGGGCTACAAAATGAAGACATTAAAATATTTAATTTTAAAAAACATTCATATAGTCTGCATACGGGATATCTTAACTACGTATGACAGCCATTTGAACAAAAATGCGGCTTTCTAAGGTGTCATATGCGTTACATAAATCAGATAACCCATTGAAATTTGCAAGAGTGGCTAACATCATTTACATTCACAATCTCTCTGTGTGTTTTACAAAATGTTTTTAACCATGTCCGACTAGCTTAGGCAATTGGCTGACAGAAAAATTAAAGTTTGTTTCCCTAGCTTAAATATTTTTTCTGGAATAAGCAATTAAACAACCCTACCGCTACCCAGTTTTAAGGTGAAATGTTTGGTATTAAAACTAAAGTAAAAATAGTTAAAAAATATTTGCAGTTGATGAATATGTTTCATTGTTTGGAATTTATTTGCTTATATGAAAAGACTCATAAATCTGCAAGTTTGTTGCAAAATGTTTAATATCAGCAGCTGTAACATATGTTACCTGATGTAATAAATGGGCATGCTCATTGTCTTTACGTAAGATATGCCTAAAAATGTTTTAATCTCCTCGAGGGAATTCTGCAGACATATGCCTTCTTATAGTACAACTCAAGCTGCATCAAATAAGAGTTGCTTGCACTCTCTATGTTGGGGCGTTAGTCTGAAACAGCATGTTACATGCGTTACTATATCAAATAAAGAAAATGTAGTTTGAAAGTTTGAGTTAAAATTGTGAAAAAAAACTCGCAGCTGCTGGATATCTTACATTGTTTAGGGATTTTAAGCTGGCTTGTATGATAAAGACCTATAGATCTGCTAGTTGTCACCAAGTTTTAAAGATCAGAGAGTGTTACATATGTTAGCGTGATAAGTAAAATTATCAAACAGTATTTTGACATCAAGCTGAGCAAGGGCCTGCTCCATCCTTATCCCCTTTGGAATTCTGCAGACATATTACATCTTATGTAACCATTCAAGGTGCATTTATAAGAACTGTTTGCACTCTGTAAGTCGGGCGTTAGCCTGTAACAGCTTGTTACATATGTTACTATATCAATTTGAGACTAAGAAATTTGAATGTTTGAGCTACAGAAAGAAGAAATTAAAATTATCTAATAAATTGACATTCTTATAGTCTGCATACTGGATGTCTTTACTACATATGGAAGCTGTTTAACATTAATACGGCTAACTGTGGTGTTATGTGCGTTACATGAACCTAATTATAATCTAAAAGCTATAATTGTGGCAATCGTCATTTAGTTAAAAAAACTACTATGACTTGGCTTCAAACTGTTTTATTAGATTTTACAAACATATACTCAATTGATGAATAGCAAAAACCAAGTTTGCTTTTCTATCTTAAATATATTGTCTTATAGGAGCTAATACACAGCCCTGCTCCCAGTTTTACAGAGGAGCAAATTTTGTTATTACCGTTAAAGTAAAACCTATGAAAGCGATTGCAGCGTGTAGATATTTTACTTTTTCTTAGTCTGTCTTACTCAACTATCTGCAAGATGTCATTAAGTTTAAGATCAGGACACTTAATGTGTACTTATAAGTCTTTGGTGCCAAAGCACAAGAAATTATATTCATTTCTGATTATAAAAAACCCCATGGACTGTTGCTACAGATGTTTTCAATGACCTTTTGGACACATTTCCTAATACTGTGCATATAATGCTAATTATAGGGCCACAAATAGAAAAGATAGTTTTACATTTGTACAAGACAATACAATAAATGAAATGGTCCAAAATAATTCTCATCGATTTAACACTCATGTTAAACGTTTGCCGTTGTCTGCTTCTGTGGTAATCATTATTATCACACGCCTCCTTGCAACCAGTGGAATCATCACACAATATTTCAATCATTTACTGTTATACAATTTTACCACCAGTCCACTCAAAATTGATGAGCCATTATCAACTTTCCAATTTTACCATTCATGGCTTGGAACATTCGGAAACTGATATGAATTCCTAATAGTTAGCTCTTTGAGTATGTGTTTCAAGTGATACTCTGCAAGTAGGAAAAAGCCTAAAGCTTTACAAGGAGGAAAACTATGCCATTAAAAGCAATGAGTACCTGGACTGATGTACCTAATGATATATCTGTGATAAAGAATCATATCTTAGCTGGTTCACTTTTATAAATGTAGCCTTTCCATACATGCAACAAACATATTTTCATCTAACAATGTCTCTGCACTTATTATCCTTCCCCAAGCATTCAAAAACTTATTTGAAGTCTTAGTACTTCTGAAGTGCTGAAACTGAGGTAACTCTTTCCCTTCAGATAAACGAACTAGATGTATCACAGCAGGTAAAGCAATGAAATGCAGGATGAACAGAGCGCAAATTAGACCCTTTCAATTCAATGATTCACTAAGTTTCTAAGATAAGAGCACTTATTAAAGGATGTAACATATATAACTTATCATAATAAATGAGCAAGGGCATTGTCGTGAAATCCTTTTTGATTACACAGTCAGAGGCAAGCGTTTTCAATTTCAGTGTTTTCAATGGATCACGAAATGAGGCACCTTATCAACTTGTTTACTCTGTATAAATCTTCCATAGAGCATAATATAGAACTACTGGATATCCTATTCTACCCATAGTCCACTTTCCTTTTTTTGAATGCAACAGCTAATGATATGGCTGCAAAAACTTAGAAATCATAGGTTTTACATTATTTTAAGGCTTGCTTCAATGTACTGACATCAAAAACCAACCAGCTGCAAACATAATCGATGGCAATGTCGAATTCATATTATTTCTCTTATACAAGATAACTTTCAAGGTGTAACAGAAATTGTTTCATACGGTCTGCCAAAACTTTCAAGAGTCAACATTGTAACTAAAGACAACTTATAAAGCTCTTTGGGTGCAGCGAGATACTATTGATCTGAGGACTTAAGCACCAAAGGACTGGATAGGTTCCATGGCAAATGATGCAAAAATGCAGACTATCAAATTTTTGTTTGACCAATGTCAGAAATTTATTCTTAGAGGTATAGCTTTTGCAAAATCAGAGCAAAGCTATCATTTGACTAGCACGGATGCAGAGGCAGCTGCAGTAAGATTGCTCTTGCCATTCACAGGAAGGGGCATATACCATAGTCATACTCCATTGTATGCATATATGTGAAATGGCATTCAACCCATATTTAATCAGGTGTTTGGTCCCATGACACTGACATGCTGTTTCTGCTTTTGAAGAATGCTAAGGATACTAGTTATAGCTGAGTCAATTTGTTTGACCCTGGCACTGCTCAGACATACAAAGAAAATTATGTCTTTTGATGGCAAAAGAGTAGGATCACACGAAATGCTTATAAGTGATGTTTGTCTCAAATACCAATTTTAAAAGGTAATCTTATTTAATGTAACATATAACACCATAGGAAGCTGTATATTTGTTAAAAACACTTTCTTATGTATCAAAGGTATTCAGCATGCAAACTACATGAATAATTCTAATAAAAAGATAGTTTTATGTCTTCTTTCTGTTTCTCAGATTTTCAATTCATTTATTTTTAAATTGATATGTAACATACGTATCATACCATTACAGGCTAACCCCCTAGTTAAAAGAGTGCAAACAACTCTTATTTGATGCAGCTTGAATTGTTCTTTAAGGTATGATATGCCTGCACAATTTCCAAAGGGGAGGAGAGGAACAGGATTGTCCTTGATCAGTTTGCAGTCCTAATACTAAATTACTATGCCATGATTCTACTGGTTGTGATGAAATGGGTGATTATTTTGCCATAGAAGCAGACACAATGATAGACATTGTGAGGGTGACTTGAATAAAGATTGTTTTTGAATAATTATATTTAATAGGAATATTTATTAAATTGTGTCATTTGAATGAGAACTATTATTTTCTATCTATATGTCTATATATTTTAATATTATTGGCATTAAGAAATGTGATAAAAAAATATAATATATAACATCTGTAACACAATTCCATTGGCTTGTTATCAGCAATGACTTATTACTAAGACTAAGGCACCAGAGGCTAGAGATTAATCGGAAACATGTGAAAAATAGTGTTTTTTCTGAAATATCATCTCTTACTTCCAAGACAATTTCCTTGCTCATTCATTATGCCATGTAACATACGTTACATACTTTCATAAGTGCTCTGATCCTGATGCCAAACTTGCAAATGTATGATTCTTTATTGCACTAGCAAGACAGTTCCAAAAATGTAAGATATCCACGAGCATCAAATATTTTCATATGTTTTTCTTCAATAATAGATACCAAAATTGGATACTTAAAATTAGGGGTAGGGTTGTTTAATAGCTCATATAAAACAATTTATTTGAGATAGAAAAGCAAACTTTGTTTTTTCTATTAGTCGAATAAGTATTTAAGTAAACTAAGATTAAGAACACTAGTAGAAATGCACAAATCATCTGTAAAATTAAATGATGTTAGTTACGATTTCAACTTTCAAAGGGAAATTTAATCTATGTAACGCATATAACACCATTGAAGGCTGTAATTTTGTTAAAATGCTGATTTTATGTAGCTAAGGCAGCCAGCTTGCAAACTACATGAGAAATTGTTACAGTAACATATGTAACAGGCTGTCAGAGACTAACGCCCCGGAGCAAGAGTGCAAACATCTCTTAAAAGATGCAGCTTGAAATTTTCTTTAAGATAGGATATGTCTGCAAAATTCCCTAGGGGGGGGGGGGGGCAGGACCTTTTTTAGCTCGAAGTCTAAGACAAAGAGACTACAGGGGGAACGATATACCTTATGGTGTCTCGTGCGACCACGCGTGCTGCGGACAGTATAGTACGTCAGTACGTCCGATTCTATAGACTTTAACGGGTATATCTGCAGCTGCCTTTAGAGTCAATAAATTATTAGTAACTATGATTAAAGGAATCGAAACAGTTGCAGATATAGATCACACATATATGTATACTATGCACAATAAGTTTTGCAATTTCTTATGTTTCGCATCTTATTTTGCTCATCATTGTGCAACATCGAACAATTGCAATTGCAATGATGAGAACAGGATTTTAGGCAAATGAAACCACGAGTTTTCAGATGCCATCCTTTAAATAGGCATTTGGGGAGAGCAAGAATTGCAGGAGGGGTCAGTAAGCAAAATTCACATCTGTTGTAAGTATTGCTAAAATGATAAGCATGTTATTTTTCGTTTGGTGGTCTTTCATCTTCCTCATGCATAATACGCCAATAAAAACTATTGGTTATGTGACAGATGCGATAGAGATTTCATGCTGAAAAAATCAGCTGCCATCAATGACGTCAGAATGTAGTCATCATTTGATTAAACTTCTAATGTTAATTGATGTTTCATTTTATCAGAGAATCAGTTTGAAAATATATCATAGGCTTACAATGTAACTCATCTTATGGTTGATTAAAACCTTAAGTTGCTGAAAAATGGTGCGACGCATTTGCGAGATAACGGTGACTTTAGATTTTATCTTTCAGCTCGTGCTCTGAAGCCGCGAAGATGTTTCATTCAACAGTTTTTGCTGAATGTGTTGGAAGGCATCAAGCAGTTTTACAAATTAATGTGGTTCAAGAAAACCCGATTAGAAACACTGTTTTAAGGCAAAAACGTAAAAGCGTTAGTAAAAACGTCAAATTGTGAAAACTTGGTCCTTTATTTCTCTGAGAAAGTCCAGAAAATTGTAGCATTTTGCTATGCTTTTTTTTTTTGGTTTCCAGTGACCAAACAATCGCTTGAAAATGGCTTTGGCTTCCCCCAACGATCAGAAATACCCATATTACCCGCTAGTCTTAAAATTTAACGTCACTTTAGCACGGCCGCTGCTTTTGTAAATAATGTAGTTTTTAAAAGGAAATTCCTGTCAGATGATCGGCGCTTGATTCTTCATGACAGAAAATGAAACTCGAGATCTGAGGCGAGTTCAACAATGCGAGCACTCCATCGAGCGCTTGTCAGTGTGATCATTGTATTGTTGAACGAAAGCGAGCGCTCGCTCAATAAAAAATGGCTGCGCCCAGTAACAAACAAATCAAATGCCCCCATTGGTTGGAAATCAAAGCGAAACACCTTCCTACCCTCAGTTTAACTTGTTCCATTACATATATCCACACAAAGAAACATACATCGTCATTCCGAAAGTCTAATCTGAAAAATTGGTTGCATAGTCCCTCGCGAAAACCCATTATTGTTTTGGTAGCCATCTCTGATTTTCGGGCGATACACCTATCGTCTTGAATAGCGAGCGCTTGCAAGCACCTTGGGGAGCGCTTGCGTTCAGGGAGAAAGCACTCGATAGCACTCCGGGCGCTCGCATTGTTGAACACGCCTCAGGTGTGGATGGGCTCAGTCATACAAAACAATTGCGAAACTTATTGTGCATAGTATATATCTATTTTAATTTATACTATGCTTGACCGTTGAGCTATCAACACCAGCAATAAGCCCTGGACTTGGATCACGTCTCTATTTCTTATACTCAGGCTTGCAAGAGTCCATGCCTTAGGGCATGCGACGTCACGTCTCCACCATGGCGCATCTTCGAGGGTCCAGAAGATGGCGGACAAAGAGCCCAGAACCCAGATATCCAGCTTGGTACGGCACCACAGTACTATCAGGTGCTTTGGGATATCATTCACAATACTACGGAAGCGATTTAAGCCAAATCTATTATTATGCTGCCACATCTTACTTTTATCCTTCAAAAATAGATTTGATCTAGTTTGGCAAATTGATTTTGAATAAGCAGGTTCATATTAGATGATTATTGCACGACCATTGAATCTGCAGTTTGGCGAATTAATTTTTAATAAGCAGGTTCATAGTGGATTATTATTGCACGACCATTGAATCTGCACTATAATCACTGAGACGTCGCGCACAGTATTTGCGTACAAAACGTGGTTTTGCCTTATTCTGTTTACAGGAACCGATTTATAATGTTCTGGTCAATTTTTTTGTTTTGAAACTAGGGGTGTACGTTTGCATTGTTAAGAGTTTATCTATTCTTAGCTTTTATTTATCAAAACAGTTAAATGAGACCTCAAGAACTCGAAATTACGGGGTAAAACGTCTGTAACTCTGTAACAATACCGCTGTAGTAGGCATGCGCAAATGTGTGTTACAACGCCATTTTGACGTCAATTTTTACGGAATTTAGTCTACGTCAAAGCTGAAACGTCACCGTTCAACGTCATTTCCAGTTTGTTGTTTAGATCTCTACAACGGCGTCTCAGAAAGTTAAGTTTTGTAAAATAAAATCTGTAGCGCGTGACAAAAACGCGCGAAAAATACAGGCATGGTCCCTTCGGTAAGTGATTTTGTAATCTTGATGGCGTTTTATTGACAAAATATTTGTTTGTTTGAAATGTACTTTTTCTGTTGTGAAAGATGATCGAAAAATATTTGCATTGCCGCTTTCCATTTAAAAATGTTCAAGATAACCCCAAGTCTTAAAAATTGTTACCAAAACACAATTTTCATTAAAATCAATACACATACTCTTGAAATTTAAGCATAGCTTTACCGTTGACAATGAAACTCACTAGAAAATTACATCTCTACAATGTACTTTGCTTGCTTACTTATAAATGTGGTGTATGAAGTTTATCTGCCGAAAAATAAAGAAAGGTGAACATTTACCTCAGTCTTAAATTTTGTTACCGGCGGGAAAAAAAGGCGTTAAACATAGAGACGTCAAACGATGCAATTTGGAATAATCTGCCGTTTTCAGTTCTCTTGTGTATGCGTGTATACTAAGTTGGAAATACTTATTCTAACGTGTATGGAATCGAATTTATTGATGTTTGAAAGCTAGAAAGCGGTATTCATATATATATATATATATATATATATATATATATATATATATATATATATATATATATATATATATATATTACCAGCGAATGAAAGTCTCTCCAGAAGTAAGGCGTCTAGCTAAATATAATGAGAAGGAAAACGAATTTAGCGTCGCGACGTTACAATTCGACGTTACGTTTTGTACGCCAATAGCATGCGCGCCGTCTATGCGAGTCCGTCCATTAAAGGTTAGTGGAATCGTTCAAAACCTTTGAACCACACGGTGTATTTTTATGACATTTTGCATACGCATCCATGTGAACATTTCCTAACCATTGCCATGCAAAACCACATTTTTTTGATAGACATGAGTTTGCTGAGCAATCGTCCAGCCTGTTGTTGTCAGTTAGTGAAAAGCCTCATAGCTCTTGAATCTTATGGAATATTTGGATCAAATTTTGCTTACTTATTATTATTAATATTGTCCAACCGCCCTGGTATGCAAAACGATGGCGAGGTTTGTCGAGCATCATTTTGGCCGGTCAAGGTCTTTTAGTGAAAATGCTCATAACTCTTGAACCGCATGGTGCATTTTAATTAACTTTTGCATACAAATACATTTAACATTATCGAGACACAGGTATGCAAAACGGTGATAAGGCTTTGTCAGGAAAACTTTTTATGGCAAAACCTAGTCCACGTTTTGCATACCTGTGTCTCAATAATGTTAAATGCATTAGAACCCCCTTTCGTACGGTACCATTTTCAGAAAAGCTATGTTGAAACACTCAGTTCGGCTACCTGAACATTGTGTTCAACTTAAATACCTAGAGTTTTCTTCTAATTAGCAAACATTCAACGTGGGTCGTGCATATTGCTAGCGCTGTCCATTGTTGTTTATTTTATGAACAACCTTACAACACGGGTTCAAATCCACTCCACATCTTTCTTTAGCTGACCCATGTATCAGACCCATAAACTAGTTAATGCCCTATCATAAAAAGCAGTAATGAAATAACGTTTCTGTTACAAGACGTCAACTTGCCTAGAGTTATTACAGGGGGCGTAGACATACTATCAGTTCAGATTTTCTACAGAGAGTAAATCGGATGAAACTTTATTTGGACAAATGGTGTTTTTTTTTTAATTTTTGATAAAAGACACGATAAGCATGCTAAGATTAATATGTTTATACGCATGCATCTACATTAAATAGACATCTGCACTTAGCAAGTGGTTTTTCTCCTCCCCTTGGGGAAGATAAAACTGCTCTTTTTTTGGCTTACATGGATCACTGGATTACATGACTGGCCATTCAAATACATTCCAAATACAAAAAATGATATTGATTGGTATGGAGATGACATATGTTACACAAGGTTATATATAAGAACATTCAACATTTGAATTATATTTGTGAGAGATGGCTCACACCCTGGGGTGGGGTAGGGGAGTGGTTTGTACTTTTTTTCTTGCTTTAGCATCTACTGTTTACCCAAAAAAATATCAGACCCCAAATAGGATTTGAAATTTTAGCTTTAATCCCTTCACACACACACACACACACACACACACACACACACACACACACACACACACACACACACACACAGAGAGAGAGAGAGAGAGAGAGAGAGAGAGAGAGAGAGAGAGAGACCTAAAATTATCTTTCAATCTCTTGCAGCGACACTTGTCTTTTTCGGTCACAGTGGAGACATAATCCATGTTAATACAAACCTCAATTTCAGCGTTTTTAAGAAAATGTAGTTTTGAAGATTTTTACATTATTTTATTTTTGCAATCAATTACAGCAACAGCAAAAGGTCACAACTTTTTTCATGGGCTTCAGAGCTCAATTTTGTTTTCAAATTGAAACTCCACAAATCTAGATGAATCATTTTAGCCAACTGATAAAAAATGAAATTTTGGGCGAAAAGGGCATTTTTAACAAAAAAACAACATTTTTTAAATTTGTCAGTCTTCCAAATTTTAGCTTAGATACCAACATTTCTCACATAATGGGTCATTTTGACACCAACTGTTCCATGAAACCACCAATAATCACACTGGTAAATGTATACGTCGATTTGCTGGTATTTATGCGTATTGCCGGTACTTCATAGACTGGATGTGATCAATACTGGTGTAAATACTATATAGAAAAACATGCTATACGCCTTAAGGACTATAGACTTCAGTCATTTTTAAGGATTCAGTATGTGCATAGCGATTTATGTAAGCATTTAGGAATAGATTCGAGTACCGATATGTCACGTTGTTGGGAAGTTTTTTTGATTGGCCAGATATTTTTTCTTATAGGGAGAGCTCCTAGCTAATCAGAACATGTCGGGAAAACTCGGTATGAAAGGACCTCTGACGGTGGTAATGGGAATCACAGTGTATCGCTGCCTATAATTTTGCTAAAAAATAAAGTCGATCAAATGCTTCCATCTTCATATATAAGCTCGCTTTTGGTCTTCATTTTATTATTTTGCATTTGATTTCCTATTTCCATGAATGTACGGCTTTATTTTGGGGCTACAATGGTCACTTTTTGTATTATACATATAGGAAATAGAAAAATATTTTTAAAACATCATTCCCCCCCCCCCCCCCCGAGTTCCAACTAATCCTTTTGCACGTAAGTGTGTTCTCATATTTTACATAATATATGTGAAAAGCTAGTTGGAACTCGGGGGGGAATGATATCCCACAGCCCAAAATGTGACGTCTGGGCGAGCCCGAACATGAGCATTTGGATTTTTGGTGTGCTCTCTTGAAAATCTTTATTTCCAATATGATGAAATAATTAGTACAAGTAATCTTCCTTTTCATAACCCATTAGCCATGAAGATTACAACGTTTTTAGCATATTTTTATTTAGATTATGAAAATTGTCCGTTAACTAAATTCAGTTGCTAGATTATTTTGCACATATACTGTATCTACCCAATACACATAAACTACATGGCCCTTGACTAGGTGTACTTTACGCACGGGTGAATGGTTATAGTGCATTGCTGCATAATATTGCACCAGGTAAATACATTGTCATCAAGGTTGAATGTGGACTACAGTTGCACTTCAAAATATTTCTTAACAAATCAGCTAGAAAAAAACAACAACAAAAATAATCATTAAAATGCTCATGATTTTGGACTTCAAGATACTTGCACTGTGATTTGTAATCGAGTATTGATAATATAATACCCTTACACGTGAAAATAATTGATTTTTAAATGTTTTGGTGAAGTCAAATTGTTCAACCCCTTCCCCCTTTGGTAGCGTCTCCTGTTTTGTTGTAGTGGTCTGCCTGTCTAATTATAACCGTTATTCGTTCCTAATACACCAAGCGTCCTATTCAAAAGGATACCAGTGATATCTTATGCATATGGAAGTTTTGGGAAGCATCTGAAAAATAGGCAGATACCCTATCAAAGTGTCAGAGGTCCTTAGCTATTGCTGATGTTATAAGAATCTATCATGTGTGTGTGGGTAGGATAGAAAAATCTGTCCTGGTATCACAAAGCTTGCCGAGTGATTACTAACGGTGATCCCGAGGGACAGATTTTTCCATCCTACCCTCACACAAATAATGGATTATTTTCTTGCTCGCAACTGTTTTTTTTTTTTTTTTTTTTTTTAAATAAGCTTCCAGAAGTCCCTGAATACGCTAAGATACAATTTCACATGATGACGTCACTTAAGCATAGCAATGACGTCACTTGACGACAATGTGCGTGAGTTCCAATACAACCAATGTATGTAGCCCTCACGTGACAGCCTGGGTAAGATAGCATGGGTTAGATTATAGGGATCACACATGTTTTTTCATGCATTAACATTTGCCGGGTCCCGAGGATGCTGTTTGAACACGAGGCTGATAGGCCGAGTGTTCAACATCATCGGAGGGACCTGGCAAGTGTTAATGCAATGAAACAAACGCGTGTGATCGTTATTCTTGCATATTTTACCTTATTCCACCCAAATTCGCACTGAAAACGCTGCTAAAACATTAAATTGTCCATTTTCTTAAAACTCTCTAAACAAAATGGCGTCGGCTCTGTACTTTCGAACGTCATAACTTCGTTACAACGTCATAACCATACGCAACGTTTTCGCGAACAAAAACATTGGCGAAATGATCAATCTTGCCCGCAACGCTTTTCGTATATAACGCAATGCAAATAATGCAGAGCTCATTTTAAGTATTTTCAAGTTCAGACCCATGTTCAAACAGCACGTGAATCTCCTGATTTGAACATGGATTTTCGCTCATTTGACAATGGGTGTAAACAGCTATACGAATAGATATCTATACAAGAATATAAGAATCTATCATGAGTGTATGGGTAGGATAGAAAAATCTGTCCCAAGGATCGCCGTATGGCATCACGAGGCTTGCCGAGTGATTACTAACGTTGATCTCGAGGGACGGATTTTCTATCCTACCCTCACACAGATAATGGATTCTTTTTCTTGCTCACCACTGTTTTTTTATTTAAAAAGCTTCCAGAAGTCCCTGATTACGCTAAGATATTATTTCACATGATGACGTTACTTTAACATAACAATGACGTCACTTGACGACAATGTGCGTGAGTTCCAATACAACCAATGTATGTAGGCCTCACGTGACAGCCTGGGTAAGGTAGCATGGATTAGATAAGATTTTCTATCCCAGGGTAAAATCTCAGATATCCATATTCGGTGTGCAAGAAAAAGTGCCTGGTATTCTCAGGTAATGTTTTATTTGTTGTTTTCTTCCTGACACTGCTAAGCGACGACGTGGTATCATATCCAGTGAAAGCATGAATCAAAGGGAACATTCTTGCTTAAATTTCTTTGCAATCGTATGCATTGCAATATAACTAGTTCTTCCGGACTCAAAAAGCAATTCATAGCTGGTCAATAGACAAAGCATGAAACACTGAAATCGTGAGGACTGCAACATCAGTATCCACGCATCTAATCAAAATTCAATTTTTGCAGAATGAAGAGCTTGAAGGATAGGCCGGGCGTCAGCCTCTCCAGGGTTACATGGAGCCATGTCAGTTCTCATTTCACTGGCTCACTTCGAATCGAACTAAAGTCCCTACTATAGTTCTTACGTAATAGATGTGCACGCACGTTTACACCCGAACAACTAAAGTTGGAACTTTTATAGTGCGAATCATGTTTACTGTCGTCACCCTGGGCCCGGTCACCTGTTAAACTAACGGTACCGGGAGGCAACTCACGACAGTAAACAAGAAACGGATTATAGTTGGTTGGCAAGTAAACAAAAAAAATAGCCCTGTATGCTCCACTTTAATTCTTCGTCGTAGGCAAAAAGGATGTTATAAACTGCACAACACTTTCTAATAATCAATTACGAATAAGCGGGACCAAAAATTATGCTCAGCTAGGTTTATTTTACAGAAACATATCATTTTGAGGCTACTGAGGTTGCAGTCCACAGTTTTGCAGGAATGGCCCTTGAGAAAATTTAAATTTTAAATATTAAGGGATAGGGCTGTATGAGGGTCTAGATGGGGTATAATGATTAGTGAATAATGGCCCTATTTTATAATGAATAGTGAATAATGAGACAAAAAAATAATGAAAAGTGAATATTGAGGGCCTAAAGAATAATGAATAATCCTATTTTTTTAATGAATTGAAGAAAAAATTAATGAATAGTGAATAATCAGATTTCTCTGCCACCTTTTTTACTGTTAATGAATAATTGGTCTTATTTTAATGAATAACCCAAAATTTTAATGAGATGAATAATGGGCTAAATTTTTAATGAATAGTGAATACCAGACCCCCCCCCCCCCATCCAGACCCTCCTGTATGTCAGTCTGTAAAATGTTTGTTCTAAATTTAATGAAGAAATGTTGACTTGCATCTGGCAGAGTCTTAGCTAGCAGTGTGAAAAATGCATTTTGTCAGTGTCACTTGACCTTACTGTGTTTGTTTGAAGGAAAGTACGCAACTATTGAATTTTGACTGGTTGTCCGTTTTCGCCTTGTTGATATTGGTGCATTAAGGTAGCAGAGGTGTGCTGAAAAATCAACACGGTTGACTGATGATGTATTGTTGATAAACATATTTCTCTGAAGTGTGTCTGCAGGCAAATTGTCTTATTTCATGATTTGTGTTTTTTTTGGGGGGATTTATAAACTTGTGAAAAGGTGTCTTTTGGGCTTAAAATAGGCCATTTTAATAAGGGGTATGGCTTTGTCTACATGCATGAAACAACAAATTGTGTCCTTATAAATAGCTTTTATTTTCATAAGTGATTGTGATGCATGTCTGTAGTGCTTCCAACTTGCTACTGACTATCCATATACCATTGCATTGAAAATAATGGTACTTCTTTGCCGGCGTCCAGGTAGAGCCTAAAATGAGCTAAAAAAACTGTGTAATGCAACCTGACCGATCTTGAACCCATCGTGCTAGATCTTGAACCCATCGTGCTAGTTAGGTCTACAGTAGGGAACCAGCCTATCAACTGAAGTAACGGTGCTCCGACTATCTCAAGTAGGCTCTTGACGTCACCCTAATAGTGACTATAGGTGTTCGAATCAAACTTTAGTTACTATAGTAGAGACTATAGTTCGATTCGAAGTGCGCCACTGTCGTTGGAAGCAACAAACTTGTCCCCTTGGTACGATAAAGCTTTTTACCCTGGTGTATGCCGACTTGAAATGCAGGCTGAAAGATAGCTGTATAGCTCTGTCTTATTCTCATCCACCCGAAAGAAGTTTTGCCAGTTTCTTGACCTGGTGTGCTACGTTTAAAAATGATACGACTACCAAAACCTTGTTTTTCCCTTGTGGATCTTTTAAGGTTTCCTTCATTGTTACGATACAATATCTAAGCGTGAGGATGTCTGCAAAAGTTTGATCAGGTGTTGTATGGAAACAAGAGCAGCATAATACCAAATGTCGAAGAAGCTTTCAGTGGAAGTATATTGATAACCACAGACCCATCAACAATTTTTGCATCAATTGGAGGCATGTCATTTCGTGGGGTAGTGATTTGACTTTCAACACAACCCATTATAGGTCTTAGCATTGCCCTCCATAAAAAGAAAACACAAACACTTCTCTTTTTGCAATTGCGAGCTTTAAAAGCTGATGGAGCAGAGCAGCCATAATACCAAAGCCTGCAGTAAGAATGACACTTTCAACCGTAACCGATTATTTGCAAGTAAATATTTCCCATAAACCAAACGATAACCCTATCGTAAAGATTCTACAAAATACTCTCTGTAACTACTAAAAGTCTGTATAAATGTGGCAGTCTCACTGTTCTCATTTAAACTTGATCTAACCTTCGGCCGAGATAACAAGCCGCCCAGCGAAACCACACTTTGTCTTATTTTTTCAAAGCTTTTTTTGGAAAAAAATTGCGGTGGTTTAACGCAATGCATTGCATCTCTGGGAGAAAGTGTAAACCGTCACCTATCGGTCAAGTTAAGAAAAATCAAATCAAATATTTGATTTTCCGCCTACAATGACCAATTGTCTCAAATTTGAAATTAAAAAACTAAGTGCTATGTTTGAATGCTCGCCTAGAACTGATTTATACACTCTACTTAATTAAAATACTTGTTTACTCACAAAGTACTTCAATTTCCACGATTTTCACACTTTCCTTTTAAAGTGAACAATGTTAAGACAAACGTTTTCTCCTAGACGATGTACCAGAGAGAACTTGTAAATCTAACTTTGTGTAATGTCTTAGATCTCCAATGTCTGAAAGAGATAGGGGAGTTCTCTGGTATCAATCGCAGAAACTTCATCCATAACTTTTGACTGGCATTTACACTTTGCTAAATAATTCACAGTTATTCCTTTAAAGATCATATTACATGAGCGGTTCCGGAATGTTTGGTTTGTAAAGGTTTCTTGAAAAGTAAAATGTTTTAGGAATGATTTTTGAAATTCCTTTACTTCGACCTTTAATCTACAGACCAACCCACGGTATCGATAGGAAGAAACACAAAGCATAGATAGCCACAACACAGTTAAAGAATAGCAGCCATCTCTCTCTTCCTCAGCAAAATGATTTCGAAAAAAGAATGGAAACCAAAGCCCATACTACAAAACAAGGATCAACACACACGCTTTACCGCAGTCTGTTTGCATTTAGACTTAAAAGCGAGCAAAATTGTCCAGTGTACACTCATATCCACCTTGATAGTAGTCCAGCCTAACCAACGAACATTCAGTGGCATTGGAAATTAGTTAAAGATTCTTAAGATACCGTAATTAAACTAGCCTAGATACCAGAAATATATTGACAAGTTTGAGAAAGACTGGAAGGTAATTGCAAAACATGATGATGATGATGATGATGATGATGATGATGATGATGATGATGGTGGTGGTGGTGGTGGTGGTGGTGGTGGTGGTGGTGGTGGTGGTGGTGGTGGTGATGATGATGATGATGATGATGATGGTGGTGGTGGTGATGATGATGAAAGCTATCTATGACAAAACAACCAAATCCTTGCTTAGTACTGGTTCAACCCAGGAAGACCCATCCCGACATAACTGAAAGATTGCTGACTGGGACATAAAGAATCAAACGAAACAAAAACCAACCACTCAATAAGTGTAGGGAGGAAACAGTGAATGGAAATATAATAAATTATTATTATCAAAATAAATCTTAGTAAAGATATTGATCTCTGCATACCTGAATATGTAACCATGTAAGAAGCATATTCGACGGGCCTGTTACCAGATGGTTGTATGGAGATGTGCAGGTAATAGCCGATATTGAGATTCATTCTGCTACGGGTACACGGACGACGATATAAGGGGCATTAATTGCAGCAAATATGAACCCTGTATTCTAGGAATCTAAATACTGGAATGTTGAACATTGAATATTGACTAGCCAATAAAAACTAAATGCAAACAACTAACCTAACAAATAGCTTTAAAAGTTATTTTAGACATTTACAGGCCAGAATAACTTTAAAACAATAATTGCAAAATAAGGCGAAAAACTTCAAAAATTAACTCTAAATGATATGTCCAGATTTGAAAGCCTCAAACTAAACACGAGGTTAATCTGAACTTTGCCACCACTAGATATGAAGGCAAGCAAATATGTAGCCCTATGAGATGCCTTTTGGTACACAAAATAGACCTTGGGTTGGCTATAGACCCCCTCCCCCCAGGGGGAATTTTGTACCCTCTGATTTCCGAATACTACATTATATAAGCCACAAAATGAAATGTGTTAGCCCACTGAGAGTGGCAGCGTTACGTGTAACATCACGTTATGTACGTTACCCACAAAATAGCATTTTAAACGTTCCTGATAATGCCTCTAACATAACATGTCCGTACTTATTTGCATGCTGGTACAGGTCTATGAACTTATAACACAGTTACATATTTTTAGTTTTCATTTTATAAATGTCTTGAGTTATTACCGTTGTATACGTTGCTAAGAGTTTCATATGTTATTTTCGAGTATTAATATGACAGTTATTTACTATACATGTATTAAATCTGTCAGTGAATATAGCAAATCTATAAGGCTGCTACTTAAATGAATTGAAGTTCCTTATTATGGTTGCTTATTTTTACACGCTCACGTTACGTACGTTACCCTCAAAATAGCATTAAACGTTCAACATAATGTCTGTAACATGACCTGTTCGTACTTATTTGCATGGTGGCACAGGTTTATGTACTTCTAACACAGTTACCTATTTGAAGTATTCATTTTATAAATGCCTTGAGTAAAAACCGTCATATACGTCATCAAGTGTTACATACTGTGTTGTTGTTGTGTATCTGTATGGCAGTTATTGACTATACATGTATTAAACATGTCAGTGAATATAGCAAGTTTATAAGGCTGCTACTTAAAAAAATTGAAGTTCCTTATTATGGTCGCTTACACTATATATTTTTATAATGAGAAAGATGGTTCTGACATGTACACAAAGTATATGTATGTAGCAGAAATAAGTAAATATGTAATGGTGTTCACATTACAACCGTACGCAATAACATAGGCCAGTTAACAAGTGCAAGTGCCTATGTGCCAAAATAGGAGCAACAAATGAGAAGCATCGTAGGAAAACACCCGTTATTGCATATAGCAAAAGTTCCGGCGAGTCTGGTCATCTGCATAGTCTCGCCAGAACCTTCACTGTTTGCTCACATAAACAGTAGGTCATGGGGAACCTTCAGCCAAAGAACCTGCTCATGTACACTGGAACATTGAGTTACATACTGTCAGAGAGAAGCACTCAATGAAATTACTTTGAAAAGTACAATGCATTCAAATCACAAGTTCTGAAAGGCAATCACGGTAAAACAGCTCAGTTCTGGACAAGGTATGTGGATATAAGTCTGATAGCGTTGACACTGATAAGGGCTACAAGGATTGCATATCACAGCTCTGTATGCTTTATGCCCAATATTCTTCGCGTACAATCACACCAACTACGCAAAATATGTACCTGTGTACCTGATAACATTGATGAATTTGTCTGATGCAAAGAATTTCTGGAACAAAAAGTGTTTAGTGTGTCACAGTCATCGGTTCTTTGCTTGAGAAATGCTTTTTATAACTGTCAAGCATACAATAAACCGCCATGCCAAGTCACAATGAGGTATTATAGGTTTCAGCAGCTAGAACTACGTACGCTTCATACTACACATGGTGTCAGAGGCAACTCTCCAAGGCACTGAAATGAGCTTCGAAGAAATATCCTACCTGCTCAGATGCAAAGTTGTGAGTCTGGTGTGACACGAGAACTAGAGGCAATTTCTGGCTTTACCAACCCTTTCAGTTCCAGTGTCGAAGACAATCAACTGTACTATTTGAGCCGCAGCATGCGATTTCCAACAATTTGACATTTTGACAAGTGTAGACTCGGACGAACCTCTGCAGCCTCCTTTTAAGCTTAGAAACTCCAAATTGTGTTCAGTCAGTAGCTTAACAATCATAGAATACTCAAGCGACTAGCAAATGCTCTGATCAGACTGCGCGTATGCGCAGGCTGATCTGAGCCTTTGCTGGTCGCACATATCACATCGTTGGAAATCTCATGCACTGGCTCATTTGTCTTCGAGTGTTCTGACATAGCCAAGGATCTGCTTAAGGCTCATGACATTGATAGGAAAGCTATGGAAGACTTCATTGACTCACATTTAGTTGAAAAAGCTGTTGGCTTACACAACCCGATTAAACGCAACAAGCGAAACACTATTGCGGCTTGCGAGGTCAAGAAGAAATTGACCAGTTCACAAAACGAAATAAGCCAGATGAGAGTTGAAAGGAACGTCTTTGGTCAGCTTGTCCTTCTTTCTATTGAACATAATGTTGACCTTGAGTTGACGTTGTCGTTCCCTCTGAGACATGTTCCATGGTCGCTGTCAACTCCTGATGGAATGCCCACCAAAACTGTCAATTCCAAACTGTTGTATTTCTTGGAATCATACATTGAACCAACATTTGATCGGCCATCCAGTGCTGCACATATCATTGATGTTAATGCCATACTACAGAGCTTAACAGCTATTTTCCTGTCACCTTCGAGGAACAGGCGGAATCAGTATGCAACCAGTTACTAATGGCAGAGCATGCTTTGTTTGTCACTGATACATATATAGAATGTATAAGCAGCAGTCTATAAAGTCTTACTAACGTTCACGCAGAGGAAAAGCACCAACACTTCTGTTGTCCGGTGCAAAGAATAGGACACCACGTGACTGGAAGAGCTTTATGAGCAATGACAAAAAACAAGACTCAACTCATTAGTCATTAGCCTACTTCTGGGTCAAAAGACAATTGACAACTTGTAGAAACCCATCCGATGTTATTGGCGAAGAGGTGTTTCGTCTTACCTGTGAATTCGACACGACTGTATCCAAAAATCCAGGAGGATACAGGATACATGTACTAACATTATACTACCTGCCTAAATATCAGAACATCACTACCTGATGCAAGCACTATCATTGTAACCGGTAAGGTCACCAGACAGAGATATATTAGTACTGCTTGCACGATATTGCAAGGATATGCACTTGACACTTTTGTTCAAAACTGGTGTGTGCAACAAAAGGCACATTCTGAATGTCAACAACATATTGGTCAGAATACGATGGAAGAAATTTGCACAGTCTTAACAGCTATACACTGTTTTACAGGATGTGACACTACCAGTGTGTTTGTGTCACACAAAGGTCGCTCCTAGCAACCCACCTCCCCCTAGTTCATCCAAATTCTAAGCAGGGAAGGAAAAAAGGGAATACTACGTGAGCGTCTTTTGATATCAGGTTTACCAGGCAAGGCTTTGAGAATGCTTGTTCACATCGCGAGGCTTGCCGAGCGATTCAACATGCGTTCTCAAAGCTGAGCCTGGTAAACTTGATATCAAAAGACGCGAACCTGGTATTCTATTTATCAGTTTACCCATTGTTGAACACTCTTCAAACTAGAGATTATGACGTAATTTTTGATTTTTGTGTTGATTCAGCGTCATTAGCGACGTCATTCAAAAAGTGCAACGTCATCATGACCTGATAAAGGTAACATGCCGTGAGATAGGAAACGTTTATTAGGTTATGTTGAAACAATTCAGTTAATATTAGGGGTGACTGATAAAAGAGAAAAACTGCTCCGAGGGGCTCATCAATGACATGAAAGCCCTCACATGCGCTATTTATATAAATGTGAATAAGCTGCAATACGACATGTTTCTGAAAAAGAACTAAAGCTGTACAAATACGCTAAATATTTCAAATGGCATGGAGGGAACGCAGTGGCTCAGTGGTAGAGTGCTTGACTCGAGACTGAGGGGCCGCGGGTTCGAGCCTCATCGGCGTCACTGCGTTGTGTGCTTGAGCAAGACACATTAATCCTAGCTTAGTACTGGTTCAACTCAGGAAGACACGTCCCTTCATAACTGAAAGATTGTTGATGGGACGTAAAGAATCAAATCAAACAAAAACAAAAATTAAATGACATGGACAAGAGCTTACTACCACCCTGCCGTTCTGCCCTCGAGATGTACATACACAGAGTGAACTATTAAGTCTTTGTCTGGATACACTCCCATGAAAACAAGCAAGGCCTTATAGATCTGGACAAAAGTGGGTAGACACCAAAAAGAGAGTTAATTGAGTTCGACTGGATGAAGAGAAACTTGGTCGTCTCTGAACAACTCAACGACATGTGTGAACAAAATGTTTATGGGGTGCAGATCAGGATAGGGGCGCTGATGATGGTGATGATGTAGAGGTGTTGAGATGACAAATGAGCCATGCTATGAGATTTCGAACAATGTGGAATTTTGACAAGTGTAAACTCAGAGGAGCTTGTGCAGCCACATTTTAAGCTTAGTAACTCCAAATGATGTTTAGTCAGTAGCTTAACACCCATAGATTATTCAAGCGACTAGCAAAGGCTCTGATCAGACTGCGCGTATGCGCAGGCTGAACTGAGGCTTTGCTGGTCGCATATACCACATTGTAGGAAATCCCATGTCGATGCTCAAATATGGTAGATGAAGTATGATGAGGATTAATAAGCTGTAGGGGATAACTTCTTTAAACACTTGAATAGTACGGAAAGAGGTGCTAGTTTGGCAAGAAACTGCTCTATAACTTCTGCCTGATGGGTTCTCTTTGAAATTTAAATGTTTTACTCATATATTAAACTAGGGAGCGCAGTGGCTCAGTGGTAGAGTGCTTGACTCGAGACCGAGAGGCTGCGGGTTCGAGCCTCACCGGCGTCACTGCGTCGTGGTCCTTCAGCATGACACATTTATCCGAGCTTAGTACTGGGTCAACCCAGGAAGACCCGTCCCTGTTTAACTGAAAGATTGTTGATGGGACGTAAAAGATCATACAAACAAATATATTAAACTATATGTCACACACTTTCCATGTGTATTACGTTAACCATCGTTGCTGTCTCTATAGAGAATGGTAATCTATGTATTGAAATATTCCCTCAGCAAAAGAGCCATATAATTACATCAGACATTTTGTGAGATATGGGGTTACCATGTTCAACATTCAATAACCCAAAAAGTATATAATATAGAAACATAATATTTGCATTTTTGAAAAGGTAATTAAACATCTTTTAATACCATAACAAATTAGTAAACACATTCTAATTTCAAAAAAATAATAGACGGACATTATTAGATTTATTGATCATTTATATATGGTTAATGAAAAAATGTAATATAATAACACCGGTGGGACCATATTTGTTGTCAAAGGTCCATATCCGCGACGCAGTAATAGCAATACTTCGATGGTATAGCCAATTTGAAAATCTTCCTTTACCTTTTGCACTTTTCAGAAGTCATATAATTTACTTAAATTATCAAAAGTTTTGATGGGTAACGTATGTAACAGACTTTTACAGGGTAACGCTGCCATTGGCAGAGAGCTCACATACTGTAAATGCCTTGCAAGATGAATCTGATACGAATAAAATAAGCTGTATGGGAAAATTTCGTTAAAGCCTTGGATATTATGCGAAGAGTTGCTAGCTTGCCAAGAAACTGCTCTATAACTTCTACCTGATGTTTTTTCTTTTATCTTTAAATGTTTTACCCATATATTATACTATATATTACACTTTTTCCATGTGTATTATGTTAACCATATTTGAAATCTCTATAGAAGACGAGAGAGCTTAATGGTATTCTATGTATTGAGTTATTTCCTCGCTAAAGGAGCCACAGAATTTCATTAGACATTTTTATGTGATATGGGGTTACCAAGTTCAACATTCAATAACTCAACAAGTACATATGTATCTAAGATAGAAACATAATGTTTGCAGTTTCGAATATGTGAATAAACACTCTTTAATATTATAGCAAATTGGTGAACATAGTCTCGTTTTAAAAAAAATTAAGACGGACTATATTAGAATCAATAATCATTTATAAGGGGTTTAATGATAAAATGTAGCATACGTTACACCTGGGGCGACCATATTTGTTTCTGAGGCGCAGTAATAGCTTACTTCGATGATATAACCAATTTGGAAAGCTTACCTTATCTTTTGCACTTTTCTGAAGTCTCATAACTTATGTAAATTATCGAATATTTTTAGGGGTGACGTATGTAACAGACTGTTACCGGTTAACGCTGCCAAAATGTTGCAAAATCCTTGCAAGACACTGGGCTTTTAGAAAAATATGGTCTACAAAATTCCCCGTGGGGGGTGAACCATATCTAGCCAGCGGCCTAAAATGGCCATCGTAGGGTCCCTACTTTGTGTGTACGAGTAGCGGCGACTCTGACTGACGAGAATGCCCACACGTACAGCCTCGTCTGAGTCTTTGCTGCTTACAATTGCGATAAATACCAAAATCTCGAGAGCTGGCTGAAAATGGTCATATTTTATTGATACAAAAGCTATATTTGTTTATCTGTTTAACTAAGCCAGCTTTTATCAGATACCACTGAGTGGAGCACTTCTTTTTAGTCCCTTTTTATCATTTCATATCATAGCTTACAGGAAACAAGACTAGCTACAGAAAAATCACTTCAATTTGTCACAGATAAATCTGAGCGGTCAAAAACGCATCTGGTTTATACATTGTATAATTTATTGAAATACATATACACTCAGCAAAATTTCTAATTGATCACCTTACGTTTGTACTCTAATTTTGAAAGTAAGATTCGGTTAAACGAAATTCATACTTCTATTAGTAAACCAAGGCTTTACCAAGACTCTGCAGGTCATTTCATTTAAAATGACTGGTACTTCTTGCACAGACGATGCTAGAGTAAAGGTACCCTCAATTCAAAAAGTCACATTTTTTCTACAATATGAAATATTCCACAAAGACGCTATCCATTTGTATTTTTGTTTGTTTGAAGATGTTTTTGACTGCTGAGATTTAAGACGAACACCCTTTAAATGATTCGTTTCATTCAGACTTCTCGTTTCTGTTACGTAATAGCATGAAAACAAACACTGCTAGCAGCTAAATTATATGCATGCAGTTTACATACGAGGCTCGCACTGTTCTGTACGCCTTATTATCTGCGGCACGGCATTGAAATTTTCTGAGATTATTCATTATCACTAGCCTCACCATTCTAGTTTTGAAATTGGGAGAAAAATGCATAGTGTTGTCAAAATGATTTCTTAAAGCTTTGCATCCAAACCGGAAGTGCACAGCTGCAGTGAAATGTTTGTCTTCACAAAATGGACGAATCGTGTTCTATTCTGTTAAACCTATCTTGTTCAGATAAAATATAATGCATACAACAAGTTTAGCACGAGTAAGCATGAGTTACTGATGAAGTTCAAAAATCACGAAAAAAAATGTGATATTTTAAAAAATGCGTAAAAATCCCCTCTAGTCAAAAATTCAAGTGTTTGGTGTTTTTTGAAGTCGGCAAGAATGGTTTATTACCAGCTGCACTTAAATTTGATATAAAATTTCATTCAGAACCATTTTTATCTAAAAAGCATATTTTTGCATTTTTAATAAAAAAAAAACTGTGGATTGAAAGAAACTTTTCTGAAAGACCGCTACATTTTTGCTCGTTAAACAGCACATATTTAGGCAAAAATTCAGTTAAATAATTGTAGCGCTTGGTCAGAAATAATGAGTTTAAAAAGTGACCAATTAAAATTTTGTTAAGTGTATACAAATAGTCAAAGGTTTTAGAATCTGACAGTAAGCTTCCGGGGAGAGGGATCAATTCGGCTATTTCGTTTCTGAACCAAACAGATTAGGGAGTGTTTTTTTTGTTATTGTTTGTTTTTTTGTTGTTGTTTTTTTTTTGTCTTTTTATGCGTGTGGTTTTTTTTTTTGGTAATATTATTAAGTAAAGGAAATTCGAGCACATAAAAAGGATCAATATATGGACTACACGAGATTCGGTACTTATCGCATCCGTGAGCGAACAGCGAGGGCCCGGGCGAGTTTGCGCCGATACTCAGACTCACCAGAGCAATTGCTGCTTGCATACACATGTGAGCCAGTGCATGAGATTTCCAACAATGTGACATTTTGACATGTGTAGACTCAGACGAGCCTATGCAGCCCCTTTTAAGCTTAGAAACTCCAAATTGTGTTCAGTCAGTAGCTTAACAATCATAGAGCGACAAGCGACAAGCAAATTTTCTGATCAGACTGCGCGTATGCGCAGGCTGATCTGAGGCTTTGCTGGTCGCACATACAACATTGTTGGAAATCTCATGCACTGGCTCAATTATTATTGTACGTTTGTAGATAAAGACTCAGACGAAAATGAAGACCCATAGCTTTGCCTAATACGGCAGCAGGGGCGTCTATAAGAGTATTTGCACATATGCGATAAGCACCAAAACCTCATGTGCAATGTAGCTACAATTTTCACTGTCCAATCCATCCTGCGGTTCCACGACGTTATCCTCGAACGAGATGTTCAGAAGGCATTTATTATTATAACATAATCATAACCCTACTTTCGTCAACTGGGAGCTAAAATGCCATTACATTGCACGACCCTTGGGTCAGCACTATAATCACTATGTGAGTCCGTCCCTCCGTACTCACTTATGGACTCTTGTTGGTATCTTTAAATTTCCGAAGTTTCTCTAACTGCTAAACGGTGACGAGGGTTTGCCGAGCATCATTTTGGCCGGTCAAGATCTTTTCGTGAAAATGCTCATAACTCTTGAACCGCATTTTATATCGTAATCAAATTTTGCATACTAATACATATTAACATTATCGAGACACAGGTATGCAAAACGGTGATTAGGCTTTGCCAATATTTTTTTTTTTTTGGCAAAGCCTAGTCACCGTTACCTGTGTATAGATAATGTTAAAATGTATTAGAACCCGCTTTCGTACCGAATCTGCTTCAGAAAGGCTATGTTCAAACACTAAGTTCGGCTACCCGAACATTGTTTTCAATTTAAAAATACCTATAGTTTCATTCTAATTAGCAAACATTCAACGTGGGTCGTGCATATTAATGTCAGTTGATTACAGTGTCTTGTTTGTATCCCCTTTTATAGGCCCTCTATATATAACTCATATCTTCATCTGCGGATCCAGAACGGAACGCTTTGTCTAAACTGGCGACTATGCACGCTAGAGAACCACTGTACTCGAACAGCGCAGTTATCGCAGTTATCGCGTGGTGGTTGCAGTCGATGGGTGCACAAAATAGTGTACCTGGCTGTTTATAAAGGTAATATTTTGGTCATTTTTTTTTACTTCTGAAAATATTTATCGCGAATTATTATCACTTATAAACCCAGCTGTGTATCTGCTTAAAAAAAATTGTGGGTTGAGTTATAGTCGCTACAGCGCCCGAGTTATGCCAAAACTGTGATTTTTTTGTGAAAAGAGGATGAAAGAATTTTTTGTTGTTTTTTTTTTGTTCTGGAATTTATGCCTACTTTCGATAAAATGCAAAATACCAGTCCTTTAATGTGCACAAAGTTTGAAATCTGAGGAAAGAGCATTTGGGAGTTATTCAAGCTTTTTATACTGTATGATAGTTCTGCATATCGGGTGTTCTATCCCAGTAGTCGAGTGTCTAAATAAAATCAATATGAATCAGTCAACAACCCGACCACTGGGCCATAACACCGGATACACAAAACTATGCGTACAGCATGAAAAGCTAAAAAAACTTCAAAATGCTCCAGCCTCAGATTTCGAACTTTTTTTTACATTAAAGTACTGTTATCTTGCATTTTAGCTATTTTAAAGTAAGCACAAATTCCAGAACATAAGCAAAACTTTCATTCGTCCTCTTTTTTCAGATAAAAACCACATTTTTTGCAAAACTCTTGCGCTGTAGTGACTATTACTCAACCCAAAAACATGTGTTTAGCAGATACATAGCTGGATTTATAAGTGACAAAAAATCGCAATGAATATTTTCAGAAGTAAAGTATTGACCAAAACATTACTCTTTTAAACAGCTAGGTACACTATTTTGTGCACTCGTCGACTGCAACCACCACGCGATGACTGCACCTTTCGAGTACAGAGGTTCTCTAGTGTGTATGTGTGCCTAGACTAATGTCGATGTGTGTCGAAACTGACGTCGATGTGTTGACATTGTCTTCATACTGTGCAGTTATGTACTTTTTTCGTGCTAAACTGAACTGTGCATGAAATTTTTCCTGCTCAAAAATGTGCTATTTCAACATTTATTTGCAGAGCGAGTTTTTTCAGTATTTAAGTTTCCATGAGCATTTGATCTGTCATGCTCAGTTAAGTTGAGCATGAAAAAAGTTTATAACCTCGGTGCATGCTTAGAGGTATGCAGGATAATGTACCTACTCAGCAACTTTGTAAAATTCCAAAACTTATCTGTCTTCGAAGTTATAAACTTTTTCATGCTCAACTAAATTGAGCATTAAATTTATCATGCTCAAAAATCTTAAATGGCAACAATTGTTGGTATTTTAACATTTATAAGCAAAAATAAATGCAACATCGGATAGTTTGAAAGCAAGAAAAAATTTAATACTTCAGCATTTTTGTTTTTATGAACAATTGAAATTTCATGCTCAGTTGAGTTGCGAATGAAAAAAAGAACGTTTTATAACCTCAACACCTACCAGGCCTCGAGGCTATAAAACTCGAGTTCATTCTCAAACTCAAAATAAAGCGCAATGATTGGCTGCTTGCGGACATATGTCCGCAAGCAACCAATCATTGCGCTTTATTTTGAGACACGTGTCCGCAAGCAACCAATAATTGCACTTTATTTCGGACTTGTGTCCGCACGCGGCTAATCATTGCGCTTTATTTTTAGTTTGAGATTGCAATAAGACTGTGTCAACCTGAATCTCATCATCTGGTTCAAACCCATTCTTCTGTTTGTCTTTTTTCTCAACAAATCTGTTTCCATGCTGGGACCCTATCAGGTCCATGATTATAGCAAGACCAAATGCCACAACAGCTGCTCCAAGAAGGTGATACAGATAGGCCCGCGGACCATAGTTCTCGAACAGGTAGCCCGTCAGCTTCAAATATGCCACACCTCCACAAGAAGCGCCAAGCAATATTATAGTGATTCCCATACCTGACAACTCTATATGGTAATCTCCCCATCCAATTCCAGAGGGGAAGATTGGGCCGACGAAGAAACCAAAAGGCTGGGTTAGAATCCACAATGCAAGCGTACTTCTATAGGCAAAAATATTCATGAATATAATGGTGAGGAGCTGTCCACCAGTCTCAATCAGAATTAAGATTCTTATTGGTATCCATCTGGCAACGATAAACCCAACTACGCGTCCAACTGCGTGACTTATCCAGAACGCCATATTGAGGTAAGATCCGTTGTCAACAGAAAATTCTAATTGCTCAATGGAGAATGCTCTGATAAATTTTCCACCGATTCTTTCTACGCCCAGTAAATTAAAGAAATACAGGATAAGTACTATGAATATCTGTAAACCGTAGAATAATCGACCATTTGCACAGGCAGCAGGGTTGAACATTTTCTTGAATGACATCTTCTGTCGCGTTTCTTGCATTGTTCTTAAACTACTGTTTCGACCTTGCTTCTTGAGAGATTTGAAATGGTATACAAAGAAAACTACAGACATTGCACAAGTTATAACTGCCGCAATCAAATAAGCATATTCTATCCTTGACTCCCTCAGATATTCTATGGATCGGTCCATACCATTTGCAAAGCCGGTCCCATTTTTGTACGGATCTGCTTCTAACATTAAATCGTCTTTTTCAAGCACGGTATTATTAGTTGTGTCAAGTGTTGAGAAGTTTTCGTTTATGTTTGGCCTGCCTCGTTTTGGGACTGCCAGAAATGGATTGGCGATCAGAGGAATAATAAAAGAACCAATCGGATATCCTCCGTGAAGTATGTGTAATGGCGATGCCGCTCTTTCTTTCCAAATGACAAGAATCAACTTCTGTCCAGCTGAAAAAAAACCGGAAATAAACTATCATGTGCAGGATTCTCGTCGCGCGAGTAAATCTGGTGCGAAAAACAGAGGTATAGATCAGGATGCCAAGACAGCATACAGTATCGGGCCACCATCGGCCCGCCAGCGAAACGCCATTCAAATGGCGTTTCGCTGACGTGCCAATGGTGACCCACTTTTTAGATGTTTACTGGATGTGTGCATATATAGTATGATCAGTACATTTGACATTCGACCTAAACTTGCTACAGGCAAAATTTCAATATTCTGGCTGATATTATATGAAACTTAGCTAAGCAGGTTTGAGCTTTACATGGTTGCAAACATTGAAGATATGGGGTGGGGGGTCGCGACGATGTCCATGTAATGTTAAAATAACTGAATTTTCTCATTCGTGGAAAAACAATGCCTGAGGAAATTTTAAAAACTTGCTATTTCATTCAGAAATAGGGCAGGGGTGGGGGTGATGAACCCTAACCAACCAGCTTTCATAGCTTTTGTTCAAATTGTACATGTTGAATAAATTAAGCTAGAATGGGGTAAATGGTACGGTGGTATGTTTAGGTGCATACGACTGTTATATTGTGCGCACAGATTATTAATCCATGCCATCGTATTATCATATCGTTTGCATCGATAAAGATGTTCGGAATATTAAATTGTGCGGACAGATAAGTAAATCATGCGAACGGTTAAATCGTTAGCATGGAATGCTATTTCGTAAGCACAGAGTATTATTCCGATCGAACAGCTCATTTAATAATGAAAATAATGAATGTCCTAAAGATACCACCGTAAAATAGCAACTACCTTCGAAGTGATCAGTCTTTGAGATATAAAACCACACATGAAGGGGGAGGGAAGTTAGGTATGCGCTCAGGGCACATAATGCAAATGTACATGAATGCATCATTCATAAGAAACAGTAATAATATCTGGTTTTAATCTGTAAGTTTTTAAGGTATTGAGCCATGATGAAGGCTGGTGGCCAGATATAGCTCCCAGGACAAAGCCTGCCAGCGCCAATGAAATAAAAAGGAACAATACTATATTAGGGTTTTAGGTTTGGGACCTGTACGGGTTTCAAGATATTCCAAGATTTCAAGACCCCAAGGGCAGAGCCATAACGTAAACTTTCGAAAATGATACTTGTGGATGCTACAATACAAAATCAAATGCTCTGGAACAAATATTATTTTATATTTTCTCTATATAGGCCTGTGTAAAACATGTTACCCCTGGTGCGGACCATTTTGGACCCAGGGCTATAATTATGACAAACTTGGTAGATGTTAATACAATCTGTACAAAAAGAAACGCAAACTATGCATAGTCTTTGATAACTAGAGCCCCTTTAAAGATAATCAATTTTAACTTGCAGGATATTTAATTCGTTATGTCTATTGTCGACAAATCGAATTCCTTTATGTTTCCGGCATTCTCACAACAAGTTTTCTTTCGTCATGCAAGGGTACCCATAAAACAAAAAGTCACAAACACAATATGTGATGACCAGTCCTCATATCCTTTAACTTACAGACGCCATTTGCCCTTTCACACTTTTGAACGATTGTTTATCATTTTTCATATGTCCGTCTGATATCATGACAACGTTTGCGAGTCTTTCAGACAAATGGGCACTGTTGGAGTCATCGCCAAAAAATTGTTAAGAAGATAGGCAAGGAATAGCCAAATAATGACCAATCTAGCATTTTATTGAGTACGAGTTAACGCCGCGTGTCCTAATGAGAAAATATCGCTCTCAGACACATACGCTTACGGTTACAAGTTTCTCTAGGAGAATACTAATGGCCAAAAACACAATTGTACATTGTCCATAAAAAGTAACGTACCATAAATTTTAGATTAATGGACAAAATTCAAAAGGCTTCTAAAATTTACAGTTTGTAGAATTAAGAATTGAAATCCATGCATAATAAATGTCATGAACGGAAGAAAAATTGCATATTATCAAATTGAAAAAAAATCGCTTTGATGTCGATGGTATTGCCTAGAAAAATGCTATTCAATAAACCGGAAGTTCCTTGAATCGGTTGTAAATTCGAATCACGGATATGCATTAAGAGGAAGAGTGTGATATAGGCTTTCATTAAATTGCCATGAAAAGCTCGTCAATTAAGAGAGAAAGGGTAAAATATCGAATTTTTAAAATCACTGTTGATTTTTAAGAAAATGAGTTTATTTAAGATCCCAGTAAAGCCTCCAATTTTGCAAAATTTAAACTGTTTGCTGCTTTTCTTATTTGTTAGGTCAAGAAAAACACATTCAAAATGAAATTTTACAAAAAAGGTCTTTTTAGGAAAAATTTGGGGCAAAAGTCATGATTTTAGATTTTCAATCCCAAAACGGAATTCAAAGTCATAACTTTGACAAAACTCTGTTGTAAAGGTCTTTATTGAAGGGCAAAGTCCCTGATATAGAATTATTTTGAAAATCATTAGGTTTTACCCCCAAAAATCATTTAAAAGTTTGCGTTTCTTTTTGTAATGACTGTAGCAATTGTAAAGGATTTAGGACTCGTGGTTTGTTTGTTTTGTTGATTTGTTTGTGTTAATACCTAACTTTCCAGTTAATGAGGCCCTGGAAGGGGGTCCCAATATCCCATATCCCTTTAATTATTTTGAAAAATATCCATATCCCTAAAATAGATATGACAAATATCCACAAAATTCAGAAAGCATTGTATTCAAACAAAACAAAAAGGATCCACAAAAGAAGCACCGCCTTGGAACGGTCAGTAATAAAATTACTGGAGTGCTAAAAATTACATGTTTAACGGTACCAACCTCATCCTTAATTCTGATGTGGATCAAGATACATAGATGTTTGATTCACATGAAAGATCCCTAACCTATCCATGCATCATCCCCTATTACACACAAATCAATATATAAAAAGGAGATTAAACAAAGATAAGGACCCAACAGTACACACAACTGAATACTGGAGCAAAAGAAATCCAACAGTTAACCCCTGATGGGCCTGACCAAAGCCCAACCCTCTCATCTACAGATGTCTTTAACTCTGAACCATCATCGTAGTCTAATACTATACCACTGAGCCACGATGCATCTCGCCTTGACAAGAAGATTTTTTCACAATTTTCATACAGTAAATCTATATTAAGCTCATTTGACCTAATTATGCAACGGACTGGAACCACGAACAATTATCGAAGAGTGCAATATATGGATCATTCCTACCAAAACGGAGGTCAGTATGGTCAGGAAATACCACAATCACACACTGCAGACCAACCCACGACACCGAATCGTCTTCCACGACACCAGGAAGACGATTACAGTTAAGCAACTACCTTTCTCTTCCTCGTCAAGATGGTTGCAAAACTAGAAAGGCTGTAATACATTGCAAAACAAGGACCAAACACAGGATCCCCACAAACATTGAGCATTGAATCAAAAACAATGGAAATACAGCCTTAGAATTGGAAAACAACATGTTTGGTCAAAACCCAGCCATAAGGAGAAGATGTTTTAAGCAACTGGTAATAATGACGGACCACGAAAGACGCACAAGGCCAATCATCATAAAAGCTCACCCTGAGCACGTTATTACATGTATGCTCAGATGAGCTCCGCGGACTTTGTAGTAACAAGGGTCCCAGGAAGCATATATATTAACGAGCCACAACCGTCCCGCCAGTGAAACGCCATTCAGACGTTTCACTGGCGGGCCGATAGTGGCCTGAAACGGTTTGCTGTCTGGGATTGATTGAAGTGATACACAGTTATACCTATATTTATAACGCCTTCAAAAGTTCCTTGAAGCACGATGAGGAACCACAACACCCCAACCACTGTCGACCATGGAGCTATCACGGTTGCTATGGCGCCACCATTGAGACACAGCGCTATCATGAGATCACAGTATCTGTCGAACTTGTCCACCAGGACACCACCTATAGCTGAGCCAATGAAATACCCCACACTGCGCCCAGACACCGCCACGGCCACTTGCTCATAGTCTGCATTTGTTCGGAGTTTGAGGTCTATCAGAGTGGGTCCAGTAACTTCAGTATATAAACCCTGAAGAATATAAAGACGCAAATTAATGTAA
Organism: Loripinus fragilis; assembly: GCA_964019695.1. Classification (NCBI taxonomy): domain Eukaryota; kingdom Metazoa; phylum Mollusca; class Bivalvia; order Lucinida; family Lucinidae; genus Loripinus; species Loripinus fragilis. The sequence continues at coordinate 25,673,940 of OZ026516.1, forward strand.
GATGTATGCGTCTGTACGGGGAGATAACCCACGAGTGCTGGCGATTGAATTATCGCCCGTACAGACATACTTGTGTAAACCATACAATACCTTGCTTTTAACGCCAGCATATAATGACGTTACAGCATGTAGTGAACGAAGCAATGTATTAACTGGTATAGATACATGTTCGTAAACTTCCTTCGTACCACGTTTTCGATCGTAAAAATGCACATTGCGATAATCCACAACTTAAATTTGCGTTAGATACGATCATGATTTTGGCGAACGAAACCGTTGTTTTGGTAGGTTGAAAAATGTGTGCCCAGTAGAGACTCAGATCACGCCCAATCTGAGCAGAGTCTCCATTATAGCAGGGTATTTACAAAGGTCCAGATCAGGACACCTAAAATTGCATTTATTTCCTTACCCATCAAATCAAACATGTGTTTAGGGTGCTCAAAAGAACCGTCTCATTGAGACGGTTCTTTTGAGTACCCACAACATATGTTTTGGTTAAGAAATAAGAAAAACAATTTTCCAGTACGCACTCTTATCTGGAGGCCTGTATAATTTATAGAAATACCCTAGCTATGTATAGAAAGACCCTAGCTGTACGCAAGCAGATATTATGAACCACTCTTGGTGTCACATATGTATGTCGACTTTGTCACCAGCTTGAGATAAAAATAATAATAAAAAAACACGAAATAAGCAATAATACAATTGACTTACCAAGCAAACCCAAACAAGAACAAGAAAAACAGTTTTTAAAACTTTCTGAAAATGACTTTCATGCTCTTTCGCAGTCCGAGCACCTGCGGTTACTTCCATCATTTCAATACTGCAAAGATAACATAACTTAAAAATCTGAAACCGACGAGATGATGCGTGGAAAAGGGACACTTATATCATGTGTTATAGAACAGGTGCTTATTTAACATGCTTATTTATACCTCGGTACTGTGTCACCCACCCCGCATCAATTGTTAAGCACATACTTTCGCTTGTAACTGACAACAACCCTTCTTGAATGAATCAGCGGAAGGGAGGAGAATGACCGTAGAAATTATTTCATGATCAATCTCTACGAAAGTATGGGACCGGGCCGGGATCGAACTCGAGACCACTGCAATTCCAGGGGTCGCGAGTTCGATCCCGGCCCGGTCCCATACTTTCGTGGAGATTGATCATGAAATAATATCTACGGTCATTCTCCTCCCTTCCGCTGGTTCTTTCAAGAAGAGTTGTTGTCAGTTACAAGCGAAAGTATGTGCACGAATTACTGGTTATCCGCTTGTTCAAGCCTGCCCAGGAAAAAGTGTGGTTAGATTAACTGACCGTCCCGCAATGACCATAGCTGTTGACTTGGGACGTAAAGCAACAAAAACAAACAAAAATTTCCACCAGAACGACGTTATCTGTAGCAGTATGTAGCCAGCCATTTTGGTGACGTGGCCAAAATAATATACCATAATCATACTAGATCATACCAGCTAGCCTGGGTTCCAGTCTGATCATTTTTTGTCTTCTTTTTCCGTTTCTTAGTCAAAAAAGACAATATCTACCGAAATTAATAATGGACTACTGATACCTTTGGTGTATTATCTTTATATTATGCTAATTTTTAGAATATTAGCAGAAGATAATATTGGCAAAATATTGACGACTGGACCCATGCTACATACCCTCTACTGTAGCAGCCAGAAGCCCATTGAATATCTACCATATCCAATCAGAAATGTGATTCTTTACAAGAAAAGTATAATATTGTTTAATTGTATATTACTGGCCCAATATGCTAAAACAATTTGTTCTTGCTCGTTATGTGTTCTTTAGAGATAAAAAAAAGTCTCAAGCCCGCCACCGCAACGAACGGACAGATGTGCCTAGCAAATGCTTGGATCAGTCTGTATATATAGTCTTCGATTCTGTTCAGCGTCCAAGTATGCTCTCAAATCGGGTAGTATAGTCCTGGCCCCGAGGTTATAAAACTTCTTTTATACTCAACTCAGCTGAGCAAGAAATCTACCCTGCTCATAAATGTTAAAATACCAACAATTGTTGGCATTTTAACATTTATTAGCAGGATAAATACAACATCTGAGAGACTTAAATAAAGAAAGTTCTTTATTTGTCGGCATGATAGTGTTTATGAGCAGTTGAAAGTTCATGCTCAGTTGAGTTGAGCATGAAAAAAGTTGTTAACCTTGGGGCCAGGACACATGTTCCTCCATGCGGGCAGTTGGCAAGACTGATAAGCCAGGATGCTGTGCATATATACGAAACGTGTTTCCTTGTACGCATTATCCATCAACGCAAATGTTCCAATACGATTGCATGACCACAAAGTCAAACTGTCTGATTGTTGACGAACACTAATCGCAGCCCTGACTGAGTTTGGCTGAGAGGGCCCATATATAAAAACCAGTCAAATAGATTTTGATAAAGGATCAAGTGTTGCAGCCCTATACACTTGGGAAAACAAATTTACTATCCGAAAAGTTGTCAAACAAACTAGATGGTAGATGCCTTGCAAGAAAAAACGCCCTTTGGATCATAGCGGACATTGAAACCCAGATCAGTCCCCGATGTTATAAAACTTTTGTGCCAGACTGTGTTTCCGCACAAGTTTATTGTCCCTGAATTGAGTACAGTATCTGATTTTAGTCAGTGTAAAGTTGGTGCCAATCAGGAAGGATGTGAAGTGACCCTAAGGACATTCATGCGTAACGTCAAATCTCAATATAGATGGATCTTTATTTTTTTATTATTTTTATTTACTTATTATTATTATTATCATTTTTTTAGGGGGGAGGGGGGTAATTAACGAATCTATAGTAGTGTTCACATTTGTTAAACAATTGGGCCATTACGTGAAATTTTGGTACAGTAAAACCTATCTAAAACGGCCACTCTAAACATCTGCGGGTTTCCATAGAAATAAGCATTTGGACCCCCCCCCACCCCCCACCCCCCCCCCCCCCGCTGGAAAATGTTGGACCCCTCTGCAACCTTAAAAATGTATAGTTTTCCTTAAAATTTGACTACCTCTGTAAAACTGTAAAATAATTTGAGGACTAAACAAATATAAAAATCGTTGTCTGAGGTTTTCCCCGTCAGTTTAGCCTTCCCCCTCCCCCCCCCCCCCCACCATCGTTAATTTGTCCATTTTTGTGTGGCCGTTTTAGACAGGTTTTACTGTATCACATAGGCGCAATATCCTCCAATAAACGCCCATTCTGACGTATCCAGCAGAACTAGGTGACCAGTCTTCATATACGTCCTAACTTTGTGCATGCTAGCAACGAAGGTTCTGGCAAATTTGCATATAATATCATGATTCGATTGAGCCTTCGCTCAACCACAATGCGATAAGTGCCAAAAAAAAGTATGACCAGCGGAAATGCCACGATCACACACAGCAGACCAACCCACGGCCCCACGAGGAAGAGGCACAGACCTCTAACAGGCACGTGTACACCTTACCCACCTTCTCCGCCAAGCTATCATCAATCCAGGGCAGACACCAGCCATGGTAGCTAATCAACCGTTATTCTCGCTGGCTAAGAAACATCAGTGGAAGTATCCACAGACAGAGCATGGCGAGGAGTCCTTTCTGGTAACATTGGAGACAATGCACACCGAGAAGATGCTGTGGGGTGTGTCTGGTGACTGGCTGGATGGTAGTGGCTGGATTACAGCCCCAGGGGGGGGGGGGGGGGTACTCTCATTTTTTCTTCATACGTAGGCTCGGGTCCAGCATCTACCGTTCACCCCCAAAAATATCAGGAATTATAAGCACCCCAAAAAAATATTTGAAATTTTACCAACCCCAAAAAATATCCCCAACTCTGTACCTTGACCTTAACAAAAGACCCTAAAATGCATAGAAATGACCCAAAAATATAGTCCAAATTTGTGATAACCCAAAAAAATATCCACAAAATCTTCATATCCCCGAAAATATCTTATTTTTCTGAAAACCAAATAAAAGTATTGAAATTCAAAAGTTTGAACCCCCAAAAAATGACCCTAACCACCGTATGTATGAAAATATCAGAGTACCCTAATCGATTGGCTCAAGAATCATGCTGGTGTCATAGAAAACCTGGATGATCCTAGCACATTATTAGTGGATGCATTGGAATAATTGGGGAATCCTTTCCTTAAAAACAGTGGTGAGCTACTGGACTCCAGAGAGAAGGCTCTCCTTACCTTGCATGTAATGACAGAAATGCATTTTTTACTTCAGAAAAACTAAAAAAAATCATGCATGGTCATGTCAAAATGTATGTGATACGCTGACCTTTTTGTTGGACAACAATTTTATTCGATTTGGCACCAAGCTGTGTAGACAAGTAGTATGGATTCCTATGGGCACTAATTGTGCTCCCCTGGTTGCAGATTTATTCTTGTCTTGTTATGAGAGGGACTTTATGATGTCTCTTTTTCTGAGGAAAGCAGGCTGGTGTTATTGATGCGTTTAATACTACATCCAGATATTTGGACGATATATTAAACATAAATAATGTTTATTTTGACAATATGGTAAGTCAAGCTCCAACTGAATAAAGCCAATACCTCTGATACCGAAGCCGCATTTTTAGACTTGCCTTTGTCAATTGTAATGATATTGTTTCTGCCAAAATTTATGATAAACGTGACGACTTTGATTATGAAATTGTGAATTTCCCTTTTTTATATGGCGATGTTCCTCGCTCTACATCCTATGGAGTCTATATCTCTCAACTCATTCGTTTTGCTGGAGCATCTAGCTATGCTGCTGACTTCAAAGCAAGTAAGGGTGCAAAGATCAGGAATCGATACAATCAAGTACCACACCTGACCCAAGATACCAATGAGAAAGTGACAAACTCACGGTTAGACACCACAAACGAGGGCCAAGAGGTCAGCCCTTTCCCAGCAGGTGACCACAAAGCACATATAAACAGACGCACACGAAGACATAGCAAACACAAGACAGAACAAAAAGATAAAAGATCTACAAAAGAAGTACCACCTTGGAACGGTCAGTAAAATATTTTACTGGAGGGCTCAAACCGGTTTAACGGCGCCAACCTCACCCTTAATTCAGATGTAGATCAAGACACTCGCAATAAATTGTTAACTCAGAAACTTCTTAAACGATGCTATCGGTATCATAAACTTCGCAAAACCTTTTCTAAATTTTATAGACGATACTATGATTTGATTTCTAAATTCCAAGTTGGACTTAAATCTCTCTTGCGCCAAGGACTTTTGGAACCTGATTTCTATGGTAACTTGGTGTATAAATTGAAGAAGATTGTTGGCTCTAATAATTTTTCAGCGCAGTTCATTAAAATAATTTCCCATTATAAAAAGATTGGCTATAACATTAATGTATTGCAAGAGACTGCATGCTTGGTGGTCAACCCAATCACGGTTGACAACTTTGCTTTCCCCTTTAATTGCACGCCGGTGGGTCTGACTTCAGACTCTATGATGGTTTCGACTTAAAGACTTATGTATTGATGAGATGGTAGGGGTCTGATGCTTTGGCTGTTTGTCGGGCCCACCGGGGTTTACCTGTTGGATTTCTTTTGCTCCGGTATTCAGTTTTATTTACTGTTGAGTTCTTATCTTTGCTTTATCTCCTTGTTATATCTCGATTTATATGTTTTAGGAGATGATGCATTGACAAATTAGGGGTCTTTCATGCAAACCAAATATCTATGTGTCTTGATCCACATCTGAATTTTGGGTGAGGTTGGCGCCGTTAAACAGGTTTAAGCCCTCCAGTAAAATATTTTACTGACCGTTCCAAGGCGGTACTTCTTTTGTGGATCATTTATGCTTTTTTTCTGTCTTGTGTTTGCTAAATATGTCTTTGTGCGCATCTGTTTTATATGTACTTGGGAAAGGGCTGACCACTTGGCTCTCGTTTGTGGTGTCTAACTGTGAGTTTGTCACTTTCCCATTGGTATCCTGGGTCAGGTGTGGTACTTAATTGTATTGATTCCTGATCTTTGCACCCTTACTTACTTGGACCAGTCAATCTTTATACCTCCAGCTGTGGTATACAATGTGTTAAAAGAGAACGACATTGGATTGCAGCTATACACAACATTCTCAACAAGCGAGTCAGCACTCATGCTACATTGCACAAAACTAATTTGAAGTTGTTCAATGCTTCACAGAAAATTAGATTGGTTTAGTTCCCCTCGTTTATAATATGCTGACAAGCTATTAAAGGGAGACCAGTCAAGCAGAAAATCAGATGTATCTGTCATCAAAAGCCAACAAGCGAAAACTACCCAGATTTTGTTGGCAGCCGATTCTGGTCGCGCCATCAACGACTATGTATTCTCCCACGAAAGTTATAACCTTCCTCCCTCGCTTACTTGGAAGGGGAGTCTTCACCATGGAGACAAGAGTGAGATCCTGATCTGCATTGTCCCTGCAGATCTTTACAATCAGAGACCAGTGACGACAGCTGCTGTGCTGGATGGTGCTGTTTTCATTCAAATACTTCGTCCTGGAAGTGCTGTGTCCATCTGAGACTATTTCACAGAAATTTTGTGATATACATTCTCTCTTGGTTTGAAAGAAATAATCGGGTTGAAATCGTCTGGGATGTTTACTCCAAGACAAGTTTAAAGTCAGGAACTCGGGTACAAAGAGGTAGTGGAGCACCAAGGCGGGTGACATTCTCAGCCAAAGTTCCTAGCAAATGGGCTGCCTTCCTTCGTGTTGATTTGAACAAGCAGGAGTTATTTGTTCAGCTGGCAAAAAACTTAAAAGACATAACGCTTCCAACGGGCAAGCGGCTCTTCACCACAATCCTCAGTGACTGTGCCAGTTCGTTGCATGATGCTGATGTTGGTGCAGCCGACACCTGCACACAGGAGGAAGCTGACACTATACTTTTTTTACAAGTGGTTGCTACCACAGTCGCTGGTCACCGCCGAGGGATGGTACGAACCAGTGTCAGTGATGTTGTTGTTCTAGGTGTCTACATTTGTTGCCCTCAGACAGCAGATTGATGAGCTCTGGAATGCGTCAACGCTACAGGTACATTTCAGTACATAACATTGTACGAGAACCTGGCCCATCTAAAGCATTAGCACTACCAGCATTCCATGCATTAACTGGTTGCGATACGACCTCGGCTTTCTTTGTCAAAGGCAAAAAGACAGCCTGGTCAGTGTGGCAGTCTCTGCCAGAACTTACTTTGTCCCTACGGCTGCTCTCTAGCCCTAACCCAACTCAAGAGATAATCAGAACTCCCAAAATGTGCTTGAGAGATTTGTCACATAGCTTTACGGTGTCTATGAAGAGATTACATCTGTAGATGCTGCCACACTCTACCTTGTTCAACACAAAGTGAGTGACTTTGAGTAGCGATGCTCTGCATTAGCACTTCCTTAGAGTGGCCTATCTGGGTGGACATGTATGGGGTAATACACTCAACAAATCTCCAGATCCAGTGTCTCCAACGAATTGAGGAGGGCAGCAAGAAACTCCTGACACTGTGCCAACTCCAGTTTATTTTATGATTCCCATCATTTCGATGACTTTACCTGAGCATGGTATGTGCCATTGTAAGAGAGACTGTAAAATTCCTTGCACTTGTTTTATGCATGGGCAAACCTGTATGGTTCTTTGTAAAAGTAAAGGTTTGTGCTTCCATAATGGTAATAGGAGTGGGGAACAGACAGACGAAAAATGACTTAAAGAAAGATTACCAGGATGCTTTCAAAAACGACAAACATTTCAACTCTGAGTATTATTTCATAATCAAGACACTCCAAAAGCATACTTGATGCCAGAAATGAGTCCACTGACCTCACATTAGCTAGAAACTATGCATCACAATAATGGCTACATTAAAAAGTGCTGGGCCTTGGTTCTGATAAGTTTTGAATATGGCTGCAAATATGGCCGACGGCGGCCATCTTGGATTCTGAGATACAGCTTGTGTCTTTGGATTATTCTTTTTCTATGGTCCTGAGGAACTTCTATGCAAAAGTGGACCTTTGCTTCATGATTTGAAGTCAAGGTTTATGATTTTGTACTTACACGGCCTCCAATCTCGGCCTCCTTCTCCAAAAAGAGCAGAACGTAAAGTGAGGCGAAGGCCCTTCCGGGAAGCAGGCAGTGGGCAAAACAATGGAACACGGTAAGTTGTGTTGACACATTTTCAATCATAAGTAAATTTTCAGCGCAAAACTCGAAAATCTAAGAATGCTATGCTTCGGGCAATTGTTCAAGCTATCCGTAGAGCATGCTGTTTGCACATTTGAACTTAGTTTGTAAGCGTGAGAGTTTTTCTCCCGTTGCACAGTTGTCCAAGAAACGGTGGTTCCCGCATGGTTTTGCCTTCTAACCAAACGTATAGTAGCGTTTGGACCCTTATTCATACTACCGAGGCCCCTCCACACCCATGTTGTCCCAAATGCAATTTTTCGAGATATTTCAATGATAATTGAGTGATTTAGAGCCAAATTTCTTTAGGAGCAGGAGGCGAAGGGCAGGAGAAGCAGGCTGGGAGAGGAGGAGCAGGCGGCGATGAAATCAAAATTTGCATTGATTTTGCTTATTTTTAATAATATACTTATCCAATCTATATCAAACTTGCATGTATGATACGAATGATTAAACGCTATTGTTAACTGAATTATTCTGATCACAAACATTGCTATATATACCTCTCTTATAATATATATACCTCTAGCAAGCTCATGACATTCTGGGTTAAACAAACAACACAATGGGAGAATAAGCGAAACGCTTTTGTTTCCTTTATAATGCGTGTACGGACATTACCAGATTTGCAATAATTAAGTTAACATCTTTTGAGACTGCTCTTATACACGAGTTCTTATATCAGTTATATGATGGTTAGGTTTGGTTTGAATTCCTCTTTTTTCTGCGTCTAAGTCTTTCGCACCATCAGTAATTGTTGCTCTTAATCAAAGCTTGAGAGGGGGTGGGTATAAAACAGAGGTTCGACCCAGTCTGAGATTTTTGATAATCCTTTTCCCAAGAACTTGGGGAGAAATTCACAAGTATCACTAATCTGTGAGCATTACATGATTCCAATGAGAAAAAAAGTGAACCACACATTACGTTGGTGGTGGCAAATAAAGCGAAATAATTTCGATTTATTTAAGTGGTTTGAAATATTCATACATGCAAGTTTGATATAGATTGGATAAGTATATTATCAAAAATAAGCAAAATCAATGCAAATTTTGATTTCATCGCCGCCTGCTCCTCCTCTCCCAGCCTGCTTCTCCTGCCCTTCGCCTCCTGCTCCTAAAGAAATTTGGCTCTAAATCACTCAATTATCATTGAAATATCTCGAAAAATTGCATTTGGGACAACATGGGTGTGGAGGGGCCTCGGTAGTATGAATAAGGGTCCAAACGCTACTATACGTTTGGTTAGAAGGCAAAACCATGCGGGAACCACCGTTTCTTGGACAACTGTGCAACGGGAGAAAAACTCTCACGCTTACAAACTAAGTTCAAATGTGCAAACAGCATGCTCTACGGATAGCTTGAACAATTGCCCGAAGCATAGCATTCTTAGATTTTCGAGTTTTGCGCTGAAAATTTACTTATGATTGAAAATGTGTCAACACAACTTACCGTGTTCCATTGTTTTGCCCACTGCCTGCTTCCCGGAAGGGCATTCGCCCTCACTTTACGTTCTGCTCTTTTTGGAGAAGGAGGCCGAGATTGGAGGCCGTGACTTAGCATCTCTACTATATTTGCCTCATAATCTAATTAGAGAGAAACAAACTTATTAACCAAACGTTTCAGCAGAGAGGGCTCACTTTATTTGGATTGATATGAGGAAACACGCTTTTTTACTTCTGAACAACC